>VDFB02281492.1:115079566-115165478 GCA_007258455.2 Sequoia sempervirens
TTTGAAGATATTCTGAAAAAGATCCTTTAACATATTCGGTACCATTATCAGACCTAAAAGTTTTAATTTTAGCACCAAACTGATTAAACACCATAGTATGAAAATCTTTGAAGACATAAGTCACTTCAGTTTTTGATTTTAACAAGTATAACCATGTAGCACGAGAAAAATCATCAATGAACAACACAAAATATTTATATCCATCATAAGAATCAATAGGTGCTGGTCCCCATAAATCAGAGTGAACTAATTCAAACAACTTAGTAGACATAGAAGACGATTTGACAAAAGGTAAACGAGTTTGTTTTGAAAATTGACAAACATCACAGACATTAGAATCAACAGAAGCAGAGGGACAAAGTCTTGACAAGATACAGTTGGATGGATGTCCAAGCCGTTTATGTAAAGTGTGACTTTCAATTACACTACTGGCATGATACGCCTTATTGCAGGAGTTTAGAAAGTAAAGTCCATGTGAGTATGTTCCTTTACCAATCATCTTCTTCGACTTTCGATCCTGAAAGATGACAGATGTTGGAGAAAAAATGACATCACAATTTAAAGAATTAGTAATTTTTCCAACAGACATAAGTTGAACAGGAAAGGATGGAAGAACCAGAGCATCGGATGGGGCATTATGAGAAAAGAAACTAATTTTACCACTTCCTAAGGCTGAAACAGTAGTTCCATTTGCAACAGAGATATCATGCTTATCAGTTTTTGGAATAAAATTGGTTACTGAGGAAGAACTATTGGCCATATGGTCTGTGGCTCCGGAATCAATAATCCAGGAATTAATTTTGGAATTGGAAGTAAGATAAGCATGAAGATTACCGGACACATAAGATGAAGTGGACGAACTGTTGCCAGAAGAGATGGTCTTACTGAGTTGTTGAAGAAGATGACCCAACTGATTGATTGAAAGAGACGTCTCGGCTATAGCAGCATGATCCTTCCGAACCTTGTATTCAGATTTGAGATGTGGATATAATTCCCAGCAGCGATCCTTGGTATGCCCAGGTTTCTTGCAGTGATCACATTGATATAGTTCCTTCTCCTCAGTAGTAGCCATCAAATCATTAAACTGCGCAGATTTCCGCAATATTATCTCAACCTTGGCTTTCTGGATAGGCCGGCCTCTTGCTTCATCTCTCATGTCTATCGTAGATGTCAATATCTTTTTCTCTACAGCTAGCCCATTGTTCTTGAGAATCTCAGCAACGGTGACAACTGTAGCAATGGCCATTCCTAGAGCAGACAGCTCCACCTCCTCGTTCAGCTGCATATATCTCTTAGCCAAATTGACATAGAAAAAGAGCGGCTTCTTCGTATTAGAGACTTGAATGCGGTTCTTCTTCTGCACTTCCTTCTCACAGATTTTCATTTTCTTGTACCAAGAATTGATTGCACAAAGAAAACGTACCTTTTCCGTAAATGACGCCGCACTTCCTTTAAAACCATGCACTTTATGCGTAGTACCGCGCCTTCTTTGGTAATGTAGATCTCAGAGGTCGTGGTTCTTCTCACGCACTGGAAAATCCCGTTTCAAATCTTGGAATCGCCCAAATCTAACGGTGGTTGCATGGCGGAACATAAGAAAAAATTTCAGACGATGGCAGAAGGAGCAGAGCGAAGAATAGAAAATGTGGAGACCATAGATCATCACTTTGGTAAAAAACCTCCCGAAAATGAAGATCTACTTTCTAATAGTCGATCCATCATCGAATCCCATTGCAACCCAGATCATGTAGACTCTAGAGTTGAAAGAGTTAAGCGATACATCGCTAAAAGATCTGTATACGTTGGCCGGGGCCTCGATCTACCGTACAGAAGAACCGGCTTCCTGGACAGAAACACCCAGTGCACACGCATTCAATTTGCATCACAAAACATTGACCTAACCCTAACGGATAGCGGTTTTCAAGCCCAAGAATGGGTTCGTCAACAGACGGAGAAAAATTGCATTGTGGGGTTGGACGTAGAATGGCGCCCTAGCTTTGTAAAGGGCGTAGAACATCCAACCCGAAAGTGGGCAAAAAATGTGCCGTGAAAATGAGAAAACAACTTCGTTCTTCCAGAATACGCGCCAGAAAAGCAGACACATGGCTCGAAACAATGACCCGCTCTGATACCATGAAGAAGCTATTAAAAGAACATACAGACAATCAAATAACACAGGATGTATGTGGTTCGGCCGTAGCCTACGTCCACGGGAGAAGAGAGAGAGAAGGATTATTATTCATTGTGTGTTATTATTCATTGTGTGTCTGGAGATTACAACGAATCTACATATAAAGAGTTACAACAGCCTTTAATTAGGCAGGCACAGATTAAGATAAATCCCACAATTCATGCACTCTCCATAAATAGCTCAAGATATAGATAATTACAAATCCCGCAAATCTCTCTGAATCTCTCTTCTCCAACAAAAATAAATTTCAATAATCCAAGCTTACAAAATGGAGCAAACATACCTTTTTGTGTATTGCGAAATTTTGATTGTTTTCGTGTGTTTTCCCTTCTCAGGCCTCAAGCATAATATACGAAAGCTCCCTGGTTCGAATCCCAAAAGCTCTCAAACACTCAAATATAAACATAGTCTTGAAAAGGAGACCAAAGTAAAAGCAAAAATGAAAGAATAATATATTGTGAAGTTTCCACGTGTTCATAGGAAAGCGTGAGCCCGTCTATAAGTGTACAATAAGTCGGGCTAATCTTTCGGAAAAATAAATTTTAACATAAAAATCGTGTAAGATTATTCCAGTTATTAGTACCTACTTAATAATTATTGTTAATATTATTAAATCAATTAAATTTTGTTAAAATTTTATACAATTTATTTTTTTAATATTTATAATTATTAGATTTATGATTGAATAAATTATAATAAAATATTAATTTTAAGGATTATTTGATAAAAAGTCTTATTTTTAAACATCTTAATTATGTCTTTCATATAATAAAGTATGTACTAACACTAGAAAAATACTCTATCGTAGATCTTAATAAAGAAAACAATCTAACTTTCTTAATGTAAATTATATAAAGTGTTTTTTTTTTTTTTTTTAAATGAAAAAGATTATCTATTTGCATGACTCCCTCCAAAAATTATGATTTCACAAGCCTATCATGTGATATATTTATTAAACAAGCTAATTTTGAAATATTTATAGTGGAAATTTATTCCACAACACTTACATTCCTTTTGTTATAAAGTCAAAAGAAATAAAAAATTGTTTATATATATATATATAGAGAGAGAGAGAGAGAGCCCATGTAGATCGGGGCCAAATACGAATTAAGGTTTTTAAAAGATGATTATCATATATGTGTGGTTTAATTAATTTTTCTCTCTATTAAATTATATGATAAATAATTAAATATTTGTCTTTTATGTGTAATTATGTGTTATTGTTATATGTTGTGTCAACACAAAGTTCCCTTAGTATTTACATTAGTTTTATGTCATTCTAGTTTTACATTAGCATTATAGTATTATTGTACATTCTTCAAGGTTCATTTTTATAGTTAAACAAAATGTAACTTATGTCCCATGTATTTATGTTGGGACTTCTTATAGCTATTGGAAAGCTCTTTCGAAGATCCATGTCTAAGTGAGACATTTTGTTATTAAATTTTTTATAGTTTTGCACCTTAAAATTTATTTTTCTTACGCATTTCAAAATGAGATAAAAGTGCTAAAATATTATAATTATTAAGTAACATAATCTATATTGAGCACTTTGTATTCTATTAATTGATATCAATTTCCACTTTTTGGGTTTTCTCCTATTGTTTTATATCTCTCTTTTATATTTGATTTCATTTTTTAGAGTTCATCATAAGTAGATCATGTTTTATTATTGTTTTTATTCTATTATCTATTTATATGAACATAGTTATAAGGTTTGGTGAGATATGCTCTTCAATTTCATTTTAAGTCTTGAAGGAGTTATTACCTTATCTCTATGGATTTGAACCTAGTGAACATAAAGAGAAGGAATCTAGTGGAAAATCAAAAGGATGAAAAACCTTAAGATTATTGACATGACATGTGATTTTGATGATATTGAAGATGATATTGATTGTCTTAATATGGATAGATTGCACATACTAACTAGATCAACATTTGGGAGATGAACATAGATCTTGGTGATCCTACAATTTGTTACACCCCAATTGTGTAATTACTATTTACTATTACTATGTAGGGTAAATATGAATGTAATGTGAATTTTGGAGATGAATAAATTGTGCTTGCACTTTGTTATTAATGCATTATGTATGAATGTTATCTCATTTAATGTTATGCAAATGTGTGAAATGGATGGTTATTGAATTGTTTTTTATTAAGGATAAAAAATAGGTTTTGATGGGACCTCGAAATCCAGTACAAGTAGTTTTGATGGGATCCGCAACCCAATTAAAAGAGGGCAAGCTACTAACAGAAAATAATCAGCAAATCATTGACAGCCAAATATCAGTAGCCATCAAAGATCAACAATATAACTCAGGCTACAAACAACAAGAACAAGCAAGGGCCGGAAACCCTTTTACAACCTAGTTTTAACTGGGACCAGAAACCCTTTAAACCAGTTTTGATGGGGCCTCGAAACCCATGATAACCTGCTTGATGGTGTAGGACACCATCAAACCCCTAAGCAAAAACACCACCAGCTTCAACAACCCCACCTCAATAGGGGAGTTAGAAAGCACAACAGACCACTAGCAGCAATGCCACTGATTGAACTAGGAAGCCAACTCCAAATCCACCTCAAGAGGAAGGAGCTCCCCTCCAAAGGAGAGAGTTGCATGACCAACAAGTGCACAACTGCTAGAAAAATTTACTACCCTTAACCTCCACTTCCGTAAGAGAAGCGTCCACCTCAATAGGAACATCAACTGAGGAAGCCAAAGAAAAGCACCTTCCAACTCCACCTCCATAGGATTCAAGTAGAAGGCTAGTGTAGCAATAGAACAAGCAGCCATACCACCCTTTGACAACACCTGGTAAGAGACCAACATCCACACGCAACAGGCCACAAAAATAAACCTTTGAGTGAAAAGCTTGAACAATTGAGGCGGCTCAACACGCTCGGATATGGAGCCACCTAGCAAGTCTCAGCCACCACAACAACAAGGCTAACACAGCCTCCCCAGGAAACACCCACAAACTAGGCAAAGAGGGAAAGAGAATGAGGCAGATAGACCACTCATCCTCCCCTAGCAGAGACACCACTAATGTGTCAGTCGAGCCAGGAAGCAGGATCATCCCCCTCAAGCCATGCAGCCACCAAAAAAACTCTATCAATAGAAGCATCTGCAAAGGGACCACCTCCAAAGCCTCTCCCATCAAGCATAAAAAGGACACATCTGCCATCCAGGTCATCATCATCATCATTACCTACTTTAGTTGCAGATTTTGAACTACAGACTATCGCCCGTGTCACTCTCGTCGCTCCCAGCACTGCAGATTTTGAACTGCAAACTCCCACTCATGAGGCCCACCTCACTCCCATCACTCATGCCCACCCGCCCATGGTTATTGAATTGTTATTCTAACTTTGGAGATTTATTATATAAAATGCATATTTTGTTGAATAGCTTACTACCTTGGGCATATGTTAGTGGATGCAGGTATATGTTCAATTCCTCCAGGTGGAGGTGAAGTATCACTTAGGAGAAGATCTTGGTCGGGTAATGAGTAATGTAAACTATTTGAGCTTACACACACTATAGTAGAATAATTGAGTCAAGTTATTATGTGGGAAGTTGGTAAGTCATCCTTAGTTGATATGTTTGCATTAGTAAGAGTCTTGTTACTTCTAAGTGCATTGTTACTACTGAGTCATCCTTCTATATGTATATATGTGTCAACACATGCATATGGTTGGTAAATGGATATGTCCATATGAATGTATTGATACATGTATACATATGTATACATGTACATAGAGGAATATATATATATATATATATATATATATATATATATATATATATATATATATATATATATGTACACAGTCGATATTATTATTATTATTACTATGTGAATGACATCTTGATTGCATATCAAATGTATACATACATAGTTGGTATGAGATATATATTTAAATATATATTAACATATATATACATAAATGTGAATATATATATATATATATATATTCAATTGCTTGGGAGTTAATTAACAGTAGCAAGCTTGAGGCTGATTTATTAGCTAATCAAAGGCCACACATATTATACTTGTGACTATACTTTTAAAGGAGGAATATTACTCTTGATAGCCACATATTTAGAATGAGTATTTTGCAAAACTATTCACAATCATGAAGTCAAAATATGAAGGAGACTTAGACAACACCTTATGTGGAAAAAGTTTGGACTTAGTAGACTCTTAAATGCCATGTCATTGAGTGAAATATCAACAATAAATAGAAGCATGCAAGATTATGTACAATAGGTTGATGAATTGGTCAAACTAATAAATGAGATGAATCGACTCATAGGTAAGTGCATGGATCTGTGACACAATTTTGGCTCTTAAGATGCCATTTTTTTTTTCTGAAATCAACAAAATCTTATTTGCACAAGAAAATGAAGATAGTTACACTCAAAATTTCAAGATGTAGCAAGAAAAAAAGTTGAAGTGCTCTGAGTCTAGTTTCTAAGCTACTAATTCTTTTTGAAAATGATGAAGATTAAGGATCTCAAAAAGGGGGGGGGAAACAGGTTCTGTTTTCATAAAAAAAATAGCATAGTGCCTGAGGGCTCCCCCATTTTTTATTAATTTTTTTTAAAAATTTCAAAAATCCGAATGATAAAAAATTAGCTAACACCATGTAGTTTATCCTTGTTCTTTCAGATAATTTTTTTAATTAATATAGAATATTTTATGAATTTTCAAAGTGGACACATCCTAAAAAGTTGAAATTTGAGCGTGCTTCCCCCTAAATTTTTTGAAAACTAATCAAAATTTGAATTTTTTCATCATATGTAGAATGGAGTCTAGTTTCAAAAAATGTAATTTTTTTCACGTTTCAATGAACGATTAAAAATCTATCCTAAAACTAGCACATGTTGGTTTTTGACCAAAATCAGAGGCATTTACAATAGAAGCTATGAATCAAAACCTTAACTGAATCAAAATAAAAAAAGAATTATATATTTAGATAGCTAAGAGAGAGGTTAACGCTATCATGGGTTTTTTATAAACTTGCATTGAAAGACGTGCAAATGAGACAAGGAGCACAAACAAAAATATGAGGAAATTTGGCACCCTTTCAAAAGATCACATTTTTTGCATGAAATGGTTGTCCAAACCTTTGGGTCAGATGCCCAATGCAAAATCCAATCCATTGGGTTAGTATTTCCCAATGCAACCTATTTGGCGCATACCAAATTTGGTGCTTGCCAAATGTCATTCATGACTTTTGGAATGCATTTTTCTAAACTCTTTGATTTTCTCTTCGACATTTACATATGGACATTTACCTTCTTATACTTTAAGTTATACTTCATTTATATAGTTTTAGGATGTTCGAGAGTGGTTTCAAATCTATAGGAGTTATAATGAAAATTCTTTTTTTTGGAAGATTTTAAAAAAATTTAGACTTAGTCAAATTTCATCTTTCTCTCTCTATCTCACTCATTTTCATCTCTTATTCTCTATACCTCTCTCTCTCTCACTATCTTCTCACTCCATTTTGATTTTGATCTGACTGAGGATCCGACCTTGATCGATCTGATTTTGATCTTTGATTTTTCTCGATTTATCTCGCCTGATTTGCGGTAAGCGCGGATTCTGATTTCTTGATCGAGTCGAGTTGATCTGATTCTCGCCTCCGATTGATTTGTTCGATCTGATTTGATCTGACTGCACAAAAGATCGACGAAAGGATCCGATCCTGACGCGGATCTCCTGATTGATCTGATCTGACCGGATTCCGTCGATCGCGGATTTGCCGTCGACGATTGATCCGTGAGAACGCGTTCGATCCGATCCGCTGATTGATCCTGACTGATCGCCGATCGCGATTTGATCTTGACAGATCTGATCCATCGATTGCCGATCGATCTCGATTGATCGATCCTCGACTTTGATTGCCTGACGGATTGACGATTTCGCTGGATCTGATTCTGATCCGGATTTCTTCCTGATCCTGATCGCCCGATTCTGGATTGATGATCGCGGATCCACGCCGGATCTGATGCCGACGCGGATTGATGATCTGATGTCGATTGATTGTCCGGATTTCTGCAAGCGCGATCTTTGATGGTTTGATCTGATTGATGCGCCCGCATTTTGATGTCGGATCTGATCCTGATTGATCCGCGATTTTTGAAAAAAAAAAAGTGAAAAGTCTCTCTCTCAAGTCTCTCCCTCCTACCTCCTCTCCCTCTCTCAAGTCTATCACTCACTCACTAACTACTATCTCTCTCCCCTCTACACTTAACCCCTCTACCTTCTACCCTCTACCATATATCTCCCTCCCACTCCCTCCCTCTCTGTCTCTCTCACTGAATCCATCTATCACTCTCCCCTCTACCATTAACCCTAAACCCTAAGCCATTAAACCTTAACCCTTAAACCCTAAACCATTAAACCCTCTACCCTTTACCCTCTCTCTCTATCAAGTCTCTCCCTCTCTCAGGTCTCTCTCCCCTCTACCCTTAACCCTTATAAACCTCTACCCTCTACCATAAACCCTATACCCTCTATTTTTCTCCCTTTCTCTCTCTCTATCTTTCTCTCTCATGTCTCTCCCTCCTACACCCTCTCCCTCTCTCAAGTCTCTCTCTCTCTCACTCACTCACTCCTATGTATCTCCCCTCTACCCTTATCCCTCTACCCTTAAACCTTAAACCCTTAACCCTCTACCCTCTATCTCTCTCTTAGGTATGTGTAGGATCATCATGGAAAAAAAAGGCCCTTAAGTTGTAAAAATCTAGAAAATTCAGAGTTAGGAAACTTGACGTAAAAATTTTAATAAGTAGTAAATTGAATGTAGTTTCTAAACTACTAGGTTTATTTAAAAAAAAAAATCTATTTGGTGAAAATTTGAAATTTCAATGCAGTAGTACTTAAATTTCAGGGAAAAAATAATAAGTAGGTGTCTATATGACAACCCTAACCACAATAAAATGATAATATTTTGGATATAAGTAGAGGAATCATGTCCCGATGTGATGCATATTTTTTGTAATTTTTATCCAAGTAAATAATTAATTATGAATTTTTTTATTACAACTTTAAAAAAATATAAAAACTAGTATGTCTAACCACCTTAACTTGGTCAAAACTTCATGAAATTCAATTTTATTTTTTAGTCCTATAGTATGCAAATCATAGAATGTGATACAATTTTTGGATTAAAAAAATGTGATACAGTTTGAAAGCTATAGATGTTTTTCAGTCAGCCTATCAATCAGGACTTTAGTCGTAATTCAAATAGAAAATCAATAATAATTATTTATTAAATTCAAAGTAAAGCATAATTTATATTGGTGGAAAGTTGAGAATCTCCTTTAAAAAACCTTTTCATTTCATCAATTTTGGGTAAAACAAAGTCGTCAACCACATACCCATCATATTGCAACTTTTTGGCCCATCATGATCGATATTATTATTATTACCATGTGAATGAAATCTTGATTGCATATTGAATGTATAAATACATAGTTGGTATGAGATATATATAAATATATATTAACATATATGTACATACATACATACATACATATATATATATACACACACATGTTGATATACATACTAATCAAAGGATGAATATTACTTTTGCTCCTCACGCATTTAGAACAAGTATTATGCAAAACTATTCATAGTCAGGAATTTGATATATGAAGGATACTTAGTTGATTCCTTATGTGGAAACAGTTAGGACTTAGTGAACTCTTACATGTCAGTTAGTGAAATATCAAGAACAAATAGAAGCATGCAACATTGTGTATAATAGGTCGATGAATTGGTCAAACTGATAAATGAGATGAATTGAATCATATGAAGACCAAGTCAACATGAGCTATGTGTTAGGTATTTGATATTGACTGGCTCAACAAGTGAAAAACCATGCCAACTTTGTAGGAGGTTTATGCTTCATTTGGTGCCACCTTATGAATCCCACTTACTATAGATATTCATTGTGAAGGCAATTCAAATTATACCTTTTTCATCATGTGCTGATTTGAAATGGTCTTATACTGTTATCATCAAAAGAGGTTGACCTGTAGCATTGCTTTGCTGAGTATGTTCTTCTTTGTGTGCCACCTTTTAGCTAAGTTGAGTGAGTAGCCATGCATGGTGATTGTTTTCTACACTCATTCCTAATTTGTAGGATCATAAGCCTTTTTGTTGCTGTATAAATAGTAGAGAAAACTTCCTTGTTTGGGATGCTTTCCATACACATTGTGCTCAATATTTTATACATTTTTCTCTGTAATTCTTATCTGCAATATTCTATTCTATTTGAGAGAGAGAGAGTTGTGAGTATTTGTGAGAGTATTAGCATATTGAGTGAAGTACATTATCAACTTGAGAGAAGGGGGATTATTATGGCATAGCCGAAGGAATCAATCATGACCTAGTTGTTGTTGAGGGAAAACTTACTTGTAGTCAATCAATTGGAAAACAAAAATAGTCACGAGGATAATCTTCTTTTATTGTTTTAGCTTTTAAATGATTGCTTCATGATTTTCTTAAAATTTTCTATTATGTATACTTGAATTTAGGAAAAATGGTATTGCTTTGAAAAGGAATTAGAAGCTATTATACTGTTTTATGATGTTCTTGTAGATACTCCATAATAGGACTTTTTTTTCATAGGAATCAACATATTAAATATGTTAATAACAGAGGTATCTAAAGGGTTACTCATAGCTAGGCTATTGATTTAACTAGAATAGCTAGTGGTTTACTCCTAGGATTGTTTATCCATTAAGGGAGGGAGCTTGTGCATTTACTTTGTTAAGTAGATTTAGTCTAAGTTTGTAGAAATGGTGATGGGCTAGATCTCTGGGGTTATGGATTATCTATTGAAGGAAATAACTATACGTAGTTAGGATGGCCTTAAGTCAAATTTTCCTTGAGCAGTGTATGTAATAGAATGACCTTCACTTGAAGTACTAAGTAAGAACACTTTGGCCAAAGTAGTGTGATTTCCTCTAGCTCCATTGTCTATTCACCATTATATAGTTATTGCATGCTAGTCCTAGATTGTGGGTTTACAAGTTCTAATTATGTAGGACACAACACTAAGCTTAGTTGGTTGTCATTATCGGGTTACTCTACCAATCTCTTTTTTGAAGGGAAGTGCCATGTATCAAATTCAATAGGTGTGTGGGGGATAGCATATGAGTATGTGGTTGGAAAAAACATTCTTGAGTGATGCTTCTCCTCCACAATAGGCGACAAAAGACCAAGATTTGAAAGGAGGAGCTTGGACCACCTATAACTATTTATTTTAAAGATTGGTTGAGCTATGTATGTAACTATCTACATTCTTGTATTATTGTGACTTTTGAAAGTTTTGTAATGTTCAATGGAATCCTTATTGTTTATTGTTATGGAATATTTGTTTATATATTCTTAGTAAAGAAAATAATTTTTTTATTATAATGGCTTGTTACATAGTTTATTTGTAACTCGCATAGTGAAAACTTAGAAAAATTTTACTTCAGTGAAGGGTTGGCATGTTACACAATCCTAGTCATTCATACCTTGGATAGTCTTGTAGTTATGTAATTTGCATACTTCAATTCTAATCCTCCTAACTCATTTATTCTAATATTAGTATAATTCTAAGTTGCTTATAAAATGAAAAAAAATTGTGTTCTAACCTTTTGGGAGATGGAACTAAAGGGGGATTACAGTTCCTCCACATATTTCCTTCAAGTTTCATTAAAGGAAACCCTAGAGATCTCAATATAAGGATGGAATAGGGAAAAGAGATCTACAATAGGGTGTCCTAGGTTTGTGATTAAAGAAAAAAGGGGGTTCACCACCAAGCAAGGGCTTAGAAAGAAGAAGATGCAAATTATATGCAAACTTAACTATGCAACTCAAGATATGAAACTAAAAATTAAAATAATGAATTAAGAAAGGACATAGGGGCACTTAGAAAATTGAAGATGCTTGAAACAATGTCTAAACTTCTAAAATTATAACTTTTAAGTAACACTGTGACTCATATACCAATAGGGGCAATTTAGCCCCTGTTTAGGGTTTTGGGCCAAAACCAGAATCTAGAACTGCTAAACTAGGATCTACAGAAAATGTTTTAAATCAGGTATACTAGGACTCATACACCAGAAGTGGAAATTTAGTCCTAGTATCAAGGTTGATCCAAAACTATTATATCCTCTAGTGTGCTGCTATAGCTTCACTCCCTTCTGATCTCTAGGTTTGAAACTTAGAATTTTGCTCTGTAGATGACTTTCTGTGATCTTGCAATGTAGATGATGACTTTGAAAACTTTCTCAAATCTTGCTCTTCAATGGATCTCCAACCTAAATCTGCAAATAACACATCAAAGAGAGTGGAAAATGTTTTTTTCTTAGCCGATAGGGGTTTTCCTTGGTCAAACCTTGAAAGGAATAGAAATAGAATGAAGGAATAATGAATGAACAAATAATCTATTTTGCAACTCACCAAACCCTTGCAACAAAAGGTTGCAATCTTGTATGAAATGGATAGCATGAATTTAGATCTTAATTCTTGATTTTAAGTTGTAGATCTTGACTCAAATGCTTGCTTGAATCATGAAAACCTAAATCACAAATGTTAGCTAAAAAACAAACATGATGCAGGATGACTTTGAAATGATGCTTGAATCTTGAATATAGCTCCAAAAAAATTGATAATCACTCTTGAATGCTCTTGAATGCTAGAATTCTTGATCTCAAAAGGTGTTGGATCTTGTTAGGAGAAAAAATGTGAAATAACCTTGTATTTATACTTGTTTATGATAAATTTTCCAAAATTACAACACTACAAGATGACTTCAGATCTAGCAGAATAAAATCTCACCAAGAATTGAATTCAAAATTAGGTCCAAGCTAAGTGATATTCATACACCAATTGGGGCATATGAGTCCCAGTAAGCTAAGCTTAGGACACAAATTTCAAGAATTGTTATGTTTAATGCCAAATTCAAGTTTAGGCCCCAAAACATAGGTGGGACCCATATCCCCAAGGTGGTGTATGAGTCCTATATCACTAAATCTAGGCCATACAATCCAAAATATTAAATTTTGATTGGTTATTTGATATGTGTTGGGATTATCCTTGGAAAGATGCATTAAATAAGGCTTGTGGATTCAAAATAGGACCAAATAAGGCATAAATAAGCCCAATTTTAGTGGGGAGGACCCAAAAAAGTGTGAAAATGTAGAGGGATACATTTTTCTACATTAAATTTAGCCCCCATTTTAGTGAGAGGGTGAACTTGCTTCAAAATCACACTAAAGTAGAAAAACTCACATCAAGAGGGGTCCAAATGTATTAATGCTAGTAAGATAGGATGACAATGATCAAGATGGATGATCAATCCCCTAGAATCAAGATCCTATGAAAAACCAACATAGGCACATGAGAAAACACATGTTAATAAGGAGCAACAACAAGGCACAAGCATACACTACCAAAGACAAAGACAAAACAAAAAAAAAAAAAGGGATAGATCAAGCTTTGACCATTTATCCCACATGTTGTGGATTAGATCTAAGCTAATATTCCAAAACATTTACAAGTGGAACAAAATTTCCACTATGTAAAACAAAATGTACACTCACAAAGGCTAGTGGAACCTCTAGCCATCCACTAGGTGAGCCTCCAATGAGACTCATACGTACATAGCTGGTATGTGCTCACAAAGACAAGAAAGTGGCAATGGGAAAGTTGTGCCTAAGTTTGGCTCCCATACATACAACCATACCAAAGATATACCTCTTAATAACTTTGATAAGGCACCACACAACATTAATAAAAGAGTTCACAAGGAAAGCAAAGCTTCGTATGCTTGAAACCCATGAACGAACAAGATGGCACCATAAGAAAGCAAAGTGTGTTATGCAAGGTGGCCATATAATTGATATTGTAAATAAAAAATAGTGTAAGGTAAGTTTAAAGGAGTTTTACTTAGTTCATGTAAGGCCTTAACTTAGGGAACATTGTGCCTAATGTTTCTAAGAGAGGACCAATCGAGGAATATAATATTCACAACTTAGGGGATGCAATGTGTCACATGAAGCCACTAAGAGGAATATAATATGCTAAGAGAGATCGTGCTCTTGAAGGACATCACACCCAATGTCACCACAGAGAGAAAGATGCATCACATGAAATAAGAAAACTACACAATGAGACATGAATTGTGAAAGAATAATGCCAATTTATGCCCCCACTTTAAAGAAATTGTTAAACACCATACTTTGAGAAATTATTGTAAAGTAGAAAATGACAAATGCTAACAATAAAAAGGATAAGAGAGCTTATTTGGAAAGCCCTATGCTAAGTCATGTGTTTCCAAATGAAGCTATGTCATGAAAAGGGGTTTGCCCCAAAATGAAATCCAAAAATTACAAGGGATCCACAAGTTTGGGGTCAATATGTCTTTGCTACAATGTTGTTATAAAGAAATTGGAGCTGTCATCATTCCCCAAATACTCATGGAATAGGAAGAATGATAAAAAGAGAGAAAAAATAAAGAAAAATATTTCAGGTCAACATGGAGGAGACCTAAAAGTCTCAATGCCTTATGTCATCCCCAAAAGGAAAACACAATACAAAGAAAAGATAAAGGGAAGAGATTTTATGACATATAAAAGGATGTAGATACAAATAGAGGAATGCCAAAAAGAGAGATATACATCAAATAGAAAAGCACGATGATATCACATTACACATGCAATCACACAACTTGGAAAAAATAAAAATAAAGATAAGACTAGTAACGCACATGCAAGTCAACCTATAGCAGGTCGTCTGCATCCCTGTCTTTTTCATCATATACAAAAGGCAGAAAACTATCCAAAGGGACAATAGAAAGTGTCGAGCTAGGGTCATCACCAAGTTCAACACTCTTCATAGGATAATTTTCATTTAAACTCATAGAAGAGGAAAATAATGTATTCAATTCATTATTCACTTCTTCATCAATTTTAGCAACCTCATCATCATCATCCAAGTTAATCACAATGGGAGGGTGAATGATAATGTCCAAAGAAGGATTTATCTCTTGTTTTGGTTGTGATATAGGATATTTTTGTTGTGGTGGAGGGGAAGACTCATCATGTATTACTTCAATCAATTTTAGATGTTAATTTTCTTTGTTGTTTTCTTCATTTAACTTTCAAGCAAGGGAATGACATCTACTCCTACACTCTCTAGCATTTTTATTTCTTTTAGCATGATTTCAAGTTGTGTTTGTGCAGGAGTGGGTTTATTAACCATAGGTTTCTTTTCTTTCGTAAGGGTCTGAGGAATGGAAGGAGCCATAGGAGGTTGTTCAACTACTTCCTCTTTATCTTTTTAAACTTGTTTTATCTTAGGAGGCATGACATGATTGCTTTGGTTGTCTCTTGGTATTTTATAGGAGATAGGAAAATGATATGTCTTAGGTTGTTCTTGGTTTCTTAGAATGTCTTGTTGTTTAATCCTAGTTTCATCAAGGATAGGAGGCTTAGTCATAGGTTGAGGAATGTTTCTAAGGGATAGTTTTGCTATGCATTTCACCTTAAAATTTTGATATAATTTTAGAAAGAAGTCTTCATGAGGTTTAATAGGTTCCTTAGGCTCAATCCAAAAGAAGTCCAATGAAAAATTCCCATGGGAAGACACAGTATTAAAACCACTATGGTGCATAGTAAAGATATCATTTTCAAAGGGAAACTTTAAGAATTTATGCATGATCAATGGGATGGCTTCCATTGAGCATAGCCATGGATAACCAAGCTTAACACAAAATTGATCCGACATCAGGATGATGGAAAATGAGACATCTATTTTTTTCAATTCAAGTTTTAAAGAAAGGGTGATTGATCCAATCATAGAGGAAACAAAACCATTATGCATTTTTATCCATGATTTTGGTTTATCATATGTTTCTTGATAGAGCTCATTCACAAGTAATAATTCTTCAGTGATCACATTCTCTCCACAAATGGGATCAACTAATATTTCATTAGGAGGCTTGTCATTGATTCAGCCAACTATGTAAAGATGACCATTCGGTACATTTCTAATTATATCTTTAGATGAGAAAGCAATGTCAAGAGGCTTTTTAGTTTGGACCTTATGAGGTAGAATTTCAATCAATCCCACCATGTTATCGACAAGACTTTGTTCATCAATATCCATAGGACCTTGTTCAATTATATCCATGTTGTCATCATCGGTGTCAACATTCATCACATCATTCTTCTTCATTTCACTAGATTTGAAAAATGAAATATCATGGTTTGGCATAGGATTGGTAAAGATTTGCAAGTTTTGGTTAGGAGAGGCAACAAACTTATTTCCTTGATCATTAACACCTCCAATTTGAAGTTGACTAGAATCAATGAGGTCTTGCATAAGATGTTTAAGACACTTACAATGTTCTATATCATGTCCTTTTTTTTTATGATAATGGCAATAGGAATTAGATCTAAAGTTCAAAGGTAAAGGATTATTAGGATTAAGAGTATTAATGGGAGATAAAGTGATCATTTTCTTGTTTAGAAGTTGTGACATTGTGTCATGTATGGTATCGAGTAGGGGAGTAAATTGTCTAGCCGGATCGCCAAATGTAAAAGGAATTGTTTTCTTTATAGCTTCCACTTGGGTATTGACATGTTGAGTCCATTGAGGGGAATCCAGTTGAAGGAAGCCTTTATTATGTTTCCTAAAAGGTTGATAATTGTTTTGGTTTGCTAATTCAGACTTCTTAGGATGACTAGAGGTGGATTTTGTTTCACGACTACTAACCAATTTTGATAATCAAGAAGAGCAGTACACAAGTTTAAAAAGGAAGGAAACTTCATCATGCCAATCGTATCTTGTATCTTAGTTTGTAAGTTCTCAATGAACATTCATTGAAGGTGAGGATTGGGAATATTTATGTCAATCTAGGAATAAAGTGATTGGTGGCATGAAATGAAGCTAGTAACTTTTTCATCATCTTTTTGCATACATCTCATCAAATCGGATAAGATCATCTTAGGAGTCATGTGCACTTGGAAATGGTTTATAAAGGCCTCAAAAAGTTCATTGAATGAAAAAATTGATTTGTTCGGTAACAAGGAAAACCATTCTAAAGTGGTATCTAGTCACGCCCACAAAAGGATATAAAAGTTACAAAAAATCCTAACCTGGAAATTGGACATTCCAATAGGCGACTGACATCTTCTCATGATCGCTCATTTACTTTGTCAAACTAGGGAATGTATACTTGAAATGGAGCAACATTGTATGTGCACTAAGAACTGTCTACAGTCACGATTTACCAAAAATAAATGTGTGAAAGGAATTCTACTTATGCTACAAGAATGTAATGCGAAGCCTTCTAAACTTAATCAAAGCAGAAACCATAACAACTATAACTGATAAGAAAACTATGAACTGGCCTTATATTGTAGGAACAAACACATGGATGGATTCCCGATGCTGCAGGAACAATATAAGACTGAGTTTGCACTGAAACTTTCAAGAATGAAATCTAACTTATGATCAACAGAAAATAAACGACTAACTAACTAGCTACAGATACTTACTAAGTGGGCCCCCTTAGCAAGCATCAACTAATTATGCAAGGATTGAACTCAGAACTCCATCAACTTTTATTCATAACTCAAAATGGTATACATTGTTCTGCTCATATGAAAACTAACACAAAAATCTATCTCTTATCATAATACTGATTCTTATATACTTTGCTTCTTATTATCATACTAACTTTTACATGCTATGCATTCTCACTCGCGTAGGAGGAACACTTATTTATAAGAAAAGAAACTAATTACCTAACTCTAACAGAGAAAAACGTGGACATAAATGTATCCTGAAACCGAGGAACAAACTTCTCATAAATAGAAGTATATCCGTTCAACCCGATCTAGAGAGAATTTAGCATTCCACTCTTTCTAGATTAAATGATCATTTCGGTTTCTTCCCAACAACCCAGACAGAGAGTCTTCGCTGGAACAACTTCCTCGACACCGTGTTGTAAATGGACTTTACTGCAAGGCCGAAGTTTGCTGCACTTGACTTGTTCATGCTCCCTTCAATAACCTGCGATGCACAAGGTGATAGAGGCGAAAGAAAGCATTCATGGCAAACAACACGATACATTCATTGATCACATATTAAATCTATCCCATTATTAAAAAACCATATGCATTATATCAGTCATTCAGGAAGTCAAGCAAGGTAATTAATAAGACACATGGAGATATTAGGCTGCAGGAATGTAGGAATGTATTGCTATAGGATACTACCTGTTTTGGATAAAAAGTCTTTAATAAAAGAGTTAAAACATCCATTAGCAGTAAAAGTAGAGATATTAAAAGTACATCATGATACTCAAATTATGATCATATCCTGAGCTCATCATCTACCCCCTACTTAACCTGATGATGGTCCACCAGCATTAAGCTTCTTGGTTGTTTCCTTGAAATCCGTAGGAGCAGTATGGCTTTTTGCCACAGTCCCAAATTTATAATAGAAACCTCTAAAATTTTGCTATCTTTCATATCTGAGGTCTTCTGTATCCTTATTAACTTTTGTAGCTCAATAGGGATAAAGTGGCCACATTAAAACCAGAGGTCGAAATGTTATTGGCAACCATAACTCGAACCTCTTTTGAAGACTGAGCTATATGTACCTATTTGTCCTTCCAAGGGCTGCTTCAAAATTTAGGGGGCTACGTGGCTCAAATTTTCTAAGCCCAGCAGTTAATTTCTCCCATCTTTTTTCAATTCTAGAAGAGGCAAGCTTCCAAAACAAATACGGTTGGCTTTTGAATTCCTCATACACTTACTTTCTGACATCAAATATTTTGACTCTTTCTGCTTGATTGTTGAACCCATATGCAACAGTGAGCCAGGTTTTTAGCATTGTGTAAGGATCTATGCTTTCTGATCACAATGGTATAGGCTCATCCCTTTCAACTTCTTCATAGGCTTCCAATTGTCTACCATAATTGGTTTCATTTGCTACCCAGGACATGAGTGATCTTAAATGAATGTCACCAATATACAGAAGTGGATTCCACTCTATTTCAAAGGGAATTATCAATCTATGCAAATAAAATTCACATAAAGAATTCTTTAACCAATTAGGAGCCACTTGGTATGCATCATAAAATTCTTTGGCTGTTTGAATAACAGGATCTAAATCCCTTGAAATTCTCATTAATTGAAACCAAAGAAATTGTTCCTTTAGGCACATGGCATAGAATCTAGGTGGTGGTCTACATTCCACAATCTTACCAGTTATTTTCATCATTTCATCCATTTTCTTTTTCATTTCTTGGATTTCCTGTCTCTGCCTTTCAATTTCTCTCTTTAGTTTCTTCTTCTCTTCCTCCCAAAGACTTTGTTGAATCTCATTCTTGGCTAAATGGCAGAAACTCAAGGTTTGAAATGTGACCGGCCTACATGTGGTCCTAAGGTATTCCAAAAATTCAATCAAAAATTTCTTTTTATAGACAACCATGGCTTGACAAGTTGCAGGGGGAAATGGAGCTTCATTGAACACTTCCAATTGTCCAGGCTGTTCTTCCTCTCACTGCAGAATGAATTCATGTTCAACTGCAGGAGGAGATTTTACTTTCTCTAAAATTTTCCTAGCTGCCTCAGCCAAGTCATTAAGACTTGGCATTCCGCTTTCAGTACTATCATATTGTACTTCATCAATTTCCATTGGTTCATTGTGCATTTCCTCAGGAACAACAGGTGAGCTATGTGAAAAATTCTCAGGTACATTCTGAGAATCATCATGGCTGTATTCTTTAGACTCCTCTAAAATTATTATAACTTCAGGTTGAGCAGACGTTGAGGTGACTTTACGTTGTTTCCTTGCTGAAACTCCTTTTGGTAATGTGGCAGCTGCAGCTATAGGAGGTACTCTCGTGGCTTTCCTCTTCCTGACTTGCTTAGAGGGTTCAAAATCAACATAAGAGGATGATAGAGAAACTATAGTGGCAACATGTGTTGCTGCAGGAGGAACTGCTATAGGAGAAGGTGCTGCAGGAAAGAAACACTGTTGTCTTTGCACATGAGGGTCAGACTCAGGGGTTTGTTCTACCCTAGATGACTGTCCTACCTTCATTTTTTCTTTTTCTCTTCTACTAGCAGACCTAGTTTGTACTCTAGTAGAGGGTTCTAATGTGGAGGCCATAGGCATAGATGCTGCAGGGATTGCTCTAGGTGGCCCTAGAAGTTGCAGACCCTTTTGGGAAACAAATTCTTGCCAAGAAAAGGGTGACACATCCCTCAGGGAATGCTCAATCAATATTTTAATGAGGGCATGATGGGAAATTGCATTATCCCTTCCCCTCTGGGTTTCATGGGAACTTTGTTTTAACATATTTAACAAAAAACTTGGGACATTAACAACTAACCCATGCCTCATATGGCTCAATAACTTAAAATGGTAAGAATGTAAATAGGAGAAGTGCCCTCACAGGTTAAATACCTGATTATAAATGCAACATATTCTAAATATGGAAAGGGCATCGACACTCATTTGCATCCTTGTTTAGAGACCTCCAAGGGTCCATCAGTTGGTACTGTAAACTCTGCCCTAGCAGAAACAACATCTGAAGAGAAATTTTCCCTTGCTGTAGGAATTTCGGTTACTTCAGCAATTTATTCTTCTGTTACAGCCATTGTCAGACCCCATACTGAAGCTTCCCCTTCTAAAAGAGTTCTTAAAAATTCACCAACAGCTTCCTCATTGAAAGAATCTAGCCTTAGAAAATAGTTTAGCCAACCACAATTATTGAATGCCTGCACTGTTTGAGGATTCTGTGTTAAGAGATCATGAGCTACAGGCTCATGTCTTACCAATTGACCACCCATATTCACAAATTACCTCTGCTGAGATTCCAAAATCTCAAATATTTTCTTGAAAATTCAAAAGAAAATTCTTCTGCTATTTTTCTTTTTGCTTCTTTCTGTCTTGCCATCACTTTTCTCTTCTTTTCCAAGAATGACTCGGAAGATAATTATATGCAATGATTATTAGGAACTACTCATATCAAGCAGTTAATGTTGTTTAAGATAAAACATGCAGCCATATCTGGAAAGTAAAAAAAGAATAAAAATATCTTATTAGTTGTGACAACGACATAAGAAAATATTTGCAATGGATTATCCTGCCCCCTACTTTGCTTCTTTCTGTTGCATGTCACACAAGAATGACTCGGAAGATAATTGTATGCAATGATTATTAGGAACTACTCATATCAAGCAGTTAATGTTGTTTAAGATAAAACATGCAGCCATATTTGGAAAGTAAAAAAAGAATAAAAATATCTTATTAGTTGTGACAACGACATAAGATGCAATGGATTATCCTGCCCCCTACTTAAAAGTTGACATGTGTCCACACATGGGCAAAAAAGACTAATATGTACATAGTAGTTGTTGAATAAATGAAACAAATAAATAATGTGATTAAGAGAAGATATCGCATACCTTTCAATTAATGCTCGTACGTGCTGGGAAAATCATAGCGCACCATGAAATGACAGCTAGAATAGAAACCATGAATGAGGTTGGACGACATGATGGATGACGTGGAAGAAAAGAGAATGAATGGCGGTGATGGATGGAAAAATGGAGAACGTGGTGTCCTTGAAAAAGAAACCTTTATTATGTGCATGCAATGTGGAATTTAAAGAGATGCTGTAGGAGAAAGACCGAAGCCTTTCGCTATAGGAAGATTAGTGGCCGTATTTGAAACAAACTGCTGCAGAAACTCATCTTTGGATGCTGACTTATGATACAACCAAAGACGGTGTCCATTAACTAGTAACTTGAGTCAAACTGGATCTATTGTGGCTAATTGCACTGAGCCATTATCAAATACATTTTCTATCTCATAAGGACCAAGCCATCGTGTAGTGAGTTTACCTTGATTTTCTTTGTATCTGGAGTCATAGAGCAGTGCCTAGTCACCAGCAGAGAATTGCCTAGTTTGAATATGATTGTCATGCCATTTTTTCCTTTGTTGTTGGATAGTTTTAGTATGCTGTAGAGCAGCTTTCCTTAGCTCATCCAATGCATTCAGCTACAGGAGGCATTCCTTTTGAGCCTCTGAAATATCAATGTTAAGCTGGAGGGTAGTCCTTAAGGTCTTGTGCTCAAACTCAATTGGCAACATGGTTGTCTTACCATAGAGTAACTCAAAAGGAGTAAACCCTGTAGCTGTTTTCCATGTTCTATAGGCCCAGACTGCTTTAGGAAGGTGGCTGCTCCAATCCTTCTTGTGTAATTGGACTGTCTTTGTAAGGATTGCCTCAATTTCTCTGTTGGTAACCTCTGCTTGGCCATTGGCTTGAGGGTGATACGGGCTAGACTTTCTATGTCTAATCTTGTAATCATTCATTATTGCAGTGATTAAATTGGATGTAAACTGAGCTCCTTGATTAGTAACAAGTTCCCTTGGGACTCCAAACCGAATAAAAATTTTCTCATACAGAAACTCGACAACTTTATTGTCACGGGCATGTGTCATTGCTTTCACTTCCACCCACTTGGTTACATAATTAGTACACACCAAAATGTATGATTTTCCATTGGATGGAGGATCAATAAGCCCAACAAAATCCATGCCCCATTTGTCAAATGGACTGACTACCACTTGTGGATGCAGGGGCATTTCATTAGACCTTGTTGGTCTCCCCATATGTTGACATCTATCACATTTCCTGGTGTAGGCTGCTGCATCTTTGTGTAGTGTAGTCCAATAGTATCTTGTATTAAACACTTTCATAGCTGTTCTCTTGGCTGCAAAGTGACCTCCACATGGCTCATCATGACAGGCATGCAAAATGTCATAGGTCTCATCTTCCCTCACACATCTTCTCATGACTTGGTTAGGTCATGTATAAAATAAACATTCTGCAATCCATGAAAATTTAAAAATTTTCTCAACCAGCAATTGCCTTTCCTTTGGTGAGAAGTGTGCTGGAATTCTGTTGGCTGCTAAATAATTTAGAATATCTGCATACCATGGGGTTTGAGTAGCAATAGAAAACAGATGTTCATCAAAAACTATCATCAATTACCTCAGGAGTGTCAGGTGTAGGTGTTTGAAGTCTTGACAAAAAATCAACCACCACATTAGCTCGGCCTGGCTTATCAATAACTGTGATATCAAATTCCTACAACAATAGGAGCCATCTTGCTAATCTGCCAGATATGGCAGGCTTATTCATGAGGTACCTTATTGCTGCATGATCTGTATGAACAAATATTTGGTAACCAGTGACATAATGCCTAAATTTATTCAGGGCATAAACAACTGCTAACAATTCTTTCTCTGTGATATTATAGTTTAATTCAGGGCCTTGAAGATTTTTGCTAATGAAATATATGGCATGCTCTATTAATTCTCTTTCTGTCCTAAAACTGCCCCTATGGCATAATCAGGAGCATCTGTGTGTATATGAAAAGGCAGAATCCACTTTGGTCCTTGAAGAATAGGTGCCTGAGTAAGTAAATTCTTAAGCTAGAGGAAAGATTTGTCATAGGCTTCAGTCCAAGTAAATTCAGAATCCTTAGTCAATAAAGCATATAATGGACTAGCTATTTTACTGAAATATTTGATAAATCTTCTATAATATCCAACATGTCCTAGGAAACTTCTAACATCTTTTTGGTTTGTAGGTGTTGGAAAAGTTAGAATAACTTCTATTTTTGTAGAATCAACCTGAATTTCTGCTTGGGAGACATGATGGCCTAAAACAATTCCCTCTTGCATCATCATGAAGCATTTCTCACTATTCAAAGACAAATTCTATTCCTGACATCTTTTCAATACTTTTTCCAAATTGACTAATGATTTTTCTTAAGTAACTCCATAAGCAGTGAAGTCATCCATGTAGATTTCCATATAATCATGAGAAATATCAGCAAAAATACTGATCATTGCCCTTTGAAATGTTGCAGATGCATTACACAGTACTTGGTCAACAAATGGCAGTGAAAAGTGATCCTTTTTAGTTGTTATGTTCAGCTCTCTGTAGTCTACACAAACTCTCCATTTTCCACCTTTTTTAGGGACAATCACCAGTGGAGACACCTATTGACTGTCTGAAATGGGGTAGATAAAACTAGCATCAAGCAACTTCTGGAGTTCTATTTTAATTATTTCCCTGAGTGCTGAGTTTATCCTTCTTTGAGGCTACCTGACAGGTAAACAATCTTCCTTAATGTAGATCCTATGAGTACAAAGTTAGGATCTATTCCCTTCATATCCCCATAGTACCATTCAAAAGCTCTATGTTGTTCTTGCAACATTATGACTAGGGTAGCTTGATGAGATTGAGGCAGCTTATTATTGATGTTCAGATAGTGGCCTAGAGACACTTCTATTTGCTTGATAAAATTATTCATGGAGGCTGTTGATAAAGGTGGTGTTTGTATTTCATATGGAAGAAAATTATGATAAACTACAGGGGATTCAGGTGACAGGCTCTCAGAATTCAGTTGCTACAGGAAACATTGCTGAGGACAACTATCTGCAGTAGATGGACTACTCTGACTAGGGTTAGATTGAAAGATGTGTAAAAGCATGTTGTCCTCACTCTGGAGCCGTGAAAACAAATTAGTTTGCAACATTATTAGGTGGGCCAATGAGTTAACTTCTTCAGTTTCCTCTCCTAAATCTGGCCAAATTGGTTGAGACAAGTTTGGCTGAGGCTGAGCAGGTGGGTATAAAGTCAATTTCTTTCTTGACTGACCATCATAAATTGTCATGTCTCTTGAATGACATCCTATAAAAATATCAGCCGTAGCTAACCATGGTCTACCTAGGATGATATGATATCCTCCCAAAGTTGCCTTAGTAGACAATATGGTAAAATCTGCTGGGTATTCGCAAGACTCAAGGATGACAATAATATCTTCTACCATTCCATTAGATTTTACTGTGGAACTATCAGCAAGCTGCAGGACGGTAGGTGTAGACCGAATGTTTAAGATATTCAAATACTCCATTGTATTCTTGGTCATTAAATTGATGGCTGCACCAAGGTCAATTAAAACATTCTTTACTATCTGTCCATTAATATTTATTTGTACCACATGACTCCCAGGGTTAGTATATTTTGGAATAACTACCTTCCCTAACATAATATCTGCCAACTATCCTAGAACATGGATAGTTTAGGGATCATTTTTCTTTCTTCTTGGTTTCTTTAAGCAGGCCTCCTTAATGACTTTTCTATAAATTGGGACATCTTTAATGGCTTGAAAAAGATGAATTTGAATGTGTACATTCTTCAACTGATCCAAAATATCAAAGATAGGCTCTTCCATAGACTTGGATGTAGTAATTTGCAATCTCTGAGGAAAAGGCAGTTTGGCCTGATGCTGCAGGACAGGCTCCTTAGAGACAGTATCTGATATAGGTATATGTTTTGCAAGATCAGTAGGTTGTTCATATGCAAAATCTGGAATGTCTGTTATTACAGGCAGTTGTAGAGCAGGGAGAGTGGTTCCAGACCTGAGATGGATATCATGAATATTCAGGGCATAAGCTGGATACTAATTGGCTTCTGTAAAATACATAGGCTATTGTTGTTGCTGCTTATTATTATTAGGATTTGACAATGGTTGAGTAGGCATAGGGGTTTATTTTGGAGGCCTAGTATTTGCTATAGGTGCTGCAGGAGGTGGCATGAGAGCCGAAGGTTGTGGCTGCTCGGATCGAAGGGATTTAGAGGATTGATTTTGCCATTGCTATGGACTTCTCCATTGAGGATTCTACTTACCTGGAGGTGGGGTCCATTGTCCATATGGATATTGCCAACCTCATTAAGGGGGTTGCCATTGAGGGCTCTGATAGTTAGGCCAGTGTGGTTGAGAAGTATTCCATGGTGGTGTTGGGCCATATGTAGGTTGTCATTGGTTATTGTAATTAGAATAAGGATTACTAAAAGTCAAAGGATCTTAAGGCATACCTTGTCTTTGAGCCCATGGTCGCCTTTGTATGACAAAGAATACTTGATCATCATCACTCTCTACCATTTTAAAGTCAGTAGGTAATTGTTTAGCTTCCAGGTTAGCCACCATCTTACATCTGCAGTCCCATTTCTTTTGTCTACAATGTGGACAAAACTCCACCAAGATTGCTTTAACTTCCTCATGTTTCTTCCAAGCTTGCATAGTATCTAACTATGTAGCCATGTTGTTTATGATATCATGCTTGAAATCAGATAGAAAATTTGTGATCTCCATCCGTGAAACTCCATTAATAGAAGAATTTCCCACTATGGCTTGATGACCTCTACCCTTCTTAACAATTGCTCGAAAGTAGTTGAGACATATTTTCTTGATATCATCCCAAGGCAGTTGGGTTATATCACCTCCTCCCATCAGGTCCAGGGCATCTATACAGGTATCACTGATTCCTCTTAGGAAGAGTAGTTTTTGAGACTCTTCATTGAGAGTATGGTCTGAATTCTTTTTCAGGGAAAACAAGAATCTTGAAATATAGTCTTCCAGGCTTTCATCCTCCTTTTGTTGAATTCTGAATATATTGTCTCCCTTACTACCACTCTTACAATATTCCTTGTATTTCTCAAGGAATTTTGTTTGCATGACTACCCAACTATCAACAACACCTCTTCCCAAACTCATGAATCATCTAAGGGCTCCTTCCTTCAAAGTGGAAGGAAACAACTTCAGCCTGTAAGCATCTGAAGTGTAATCATAGCTATGACAGAGGATATCAAACTCAAACAAGAAAGCTTCCGGGTCCTCCGTAACTAGTCCATAGAACTTGGGAAGTAATGAAAGAATATTTTTAAGGTTATCATTATCTTGCTGGGAACAATGGGAAACTCAAAAGTAGGAGGTGGATTAGGTGGATTATGTGCCATATTTGCTTGTTGAAGTATTAGAGAAATGGATTTTCCTCAGGTTCTTCATCAGCTGGGTCAAATATCAATTCAACAAACAGGTTTTCAGGGAGGAACCTTCCCAGAGCGTCTCTTCTTCTATGCATGCAATAGAATGAATGGTGAATTGAAAGAATTTGAAAATTCTTGAATAACAGACTAAGCTACTGCTAACAATGACTTATGATAGGTTCTTAGCTTAACACCATCCCCAACAACAGTGCCAAAAATGGTCATGCCCACAAAAGGATATAAAAGTTACGGCAAATCCTAACCTAGGAATTGGACATTCCAACAGGCGACTGACATCTTCTCATGGTCGTTCATTTACTTTGTCAAACCAGGGAATGTATACTTGAAATGGAGCAGCACTGTATGTGCACTAAGAACTGTCAATAGTCACGATTTACCAGAAATAAATGCATGAAAGGAATTCTACTTATGCCACAGGAATGTAATGCGAAGCCCTCTAAAATTAATCAAAGCAGAAGCCATAACAACTATAACTGATAAACAAATTATGAACTAGCCTTATGCTGTAGGAAGAAACATAGGGATAGATTCCCGATGCTGTAGGAACAATATAAGACTGAGTTTGCACTAAAACTTTCAAGAACAAAATCTAACTTATGATCAACAGAAAATAAATGAATAACTAACTAACTACAGATACTTACTAAGTGGGCCCCCTTAGCAAGCATCAACTAATTATGCAAGGATTGAACTCAGAACTTCATCAGCTTTTATTCATAACTCAAAATGGTATACATTGTTCTGCTCATATGAAAACTAACACAAAACTCTATTTCTTATCATAATACTGATTCTTACATACTCTGCTTCTTATTATCATACTAACTTTTACATGCTATGCATGCTCACTCGTGCAGGAGGAACACTTATTTATAAGAAAAGCAACTAATTACCTAACTCTAACAGAGAAAGATGTGGACATAAATGTATCTTGAAACTGAGGAACTGACTTCTCATAAATGAAAGTATATCCGTTCAACCCGATTCAGATAGAATTTAGCATTCCACTCTTTCCAGATTAAATGATCATTTCGGTTTCTTCCCAACAACCCAGATAGAGAGTCTTCATTGGAACAACTTCCTCGACACCGTGCTACAAATGGAATTTACTGCAAGGCCGAAGTCTGCTGCGTTTGACTCGTTCATGCTCCCTTCAACAACCTACGATGCACAAGGTGACAGAAGTGAAAGAAAGCATTCATGGCAAAAAACACAATACATTCATTGATCACATATTAAATCTATCCCATTATTCAAAAACCATATGCATTATATCAGTCATTTGGGAAGTCAAATAGGGTAATTAATAAGACACATGGAGATATTAAGCTGTAGGAATGTAGGAATGTATTGCTACAGGATACTACCCGTTTTGGATAAAAAGTCTTTAATAAAAGAGTTAAAACATCCATTAGCAGTAAAAGTAGAGATATTAAAAGTACATTATGATACTCAAATTATGAGTATATCTTGAGCTCATCAGTATCTTTCAAGGATCTAGGGAAAAGCTTAGCTAAGAGCTTACCCTCAAGGACAAAATCAGTACATAAAGTGGTATATGCAAAAACATGGTTAGAAGGATCTCCTTTCCCCCATGTTTCTCAAATATAAGAATCTATATACCTTGTGGTATTAGTGTTCCCAATATCTCCAAGGATAAGGGATTGCTTTTGACATAGTATGTAGGTTGGCCATTTTGATTTTGGTTTATGGTGGAAATTTTCTTTTGAAGGGATGAAGCATTTTTCAAAAGTTGATTAAGGATGGCATCATTGGTCATATTTTGAGATGGAGGTGAATATGGTGGTGGTGTATATGCATTCAAGGGGGAAGTGATTGGAAATATTATAGGAGGTAAAGTGGTAGGAGATATGATGTGAGATTCCACAAAGGTACATGGATTTCTAGTGGAAATACCGAAGGTAGGAAAGATATTACTAGTAGGTTGCATCGTTGTTGTAAGTTGAGGGTTTGTATAGGTGGGAATAGATGCAATGGTTATGGGAGGAGGAATTTGAGTTACTCCTTGATTTTGGACATTTTTCAAAGGTTGAGCAAAATTAGTCATTGAGGTGGGATGTTCCCCAAAAATCTGAGCTAGGTTACTCCTTCACTTTCAATCATGCAATGTATGTTATCTATGGTAGGAATAATAGTGGTGGAAATATTTTTAGTACTCACTTGATGTTGTAGGTTTGCTAAGCCTTCATGGAATTGGATTATGTTTTCTTGCGGAATACTAGCAACCATTGTTTCAATGCTTGTCACACTACTTGAAGGAAAATAGTTGTTAAGGTATGGTCCATACCTAGTGAATTGGTATTTATACTAGGAGTGAAAGAGCTAGATAACCCAAGATCCATAATGATTGTGCTATTGCGGGATGACATAAGCCTCAAACTTCATCTCACTATAGTATTAGCAATAGTAAACCAAGTTGTAAAGCTCATGCAAGGAACAATCAAGGAATGCAAGATAAATGCAATGAACACAAGATAAATTATATTATTTAATTATGATTCTTATGTTTAAAAATGCACCAAATTAAGCTAGATTTAATGAAATGAATGTAACAGAAACTTGGTAAACATAAACAAGAATATAAAAATAGCAAACAGAAGCACAAAAATAGGGTTTTCAATGTTGTAAAATACAATTTTTGGTATGACATGGGACTAAATTGTCCAGAGGGGCATATGAGTCCCAATTAGGGTTTTTCAAGGGTTCAAATGCTAAAAAAAAGTTAACATAGAATACCTTGAAATCATGTAAAACCACCTGTACTAGGACTAAATTTCCCAAAGGGGTGTATGAGTCCCAAATTAGGGTTTTTGCACTAATTTCCACAAATTCTAAGTGAATGTTAGGTTTATTGGTTTGAATGATGTCTAGACAATGTGCAATTACATATTTCAAGTGAAATTCACTGATGAAAGAGGCAAAAATGAAACCTATATGCACTTTCACTAATGCAAGATTTATAAAACCTAGATGTAAATTAACTAATGAAAGACCCAATGAAAAGTTAGTGTAAGCTAGATATAGGACTATGATGCACTCCAAATAAGAAAATAAGGTGTCCAAAGGCTAGGTTCACCAAAATGAAATGTATAAAATTATTGTTCTAATATTTTGGGAGATGAAACTAAAAGGGGATTAGGGCTCCTCCACCTATTTCCTTCAAGTTTCATTAAAGGAAACCCTAGATATTTCAATCTAAGGATGAAATTGGGAAAAGAGATCTACAATAGGGTGTCCTAGGGCTGCGATTAAGGACAAAATGGGGTTCACAACCAAGCAAGGGCTTGGAAAGAAGAAGATGCAAATGATATGAAAATTTAACTATGCAACTCAAGATATTAAATTGAAAATCAAAATAATGAACTAAGAAAGGATAGAGTGGCACTTGGAAAATTAACAATGCTTGAAATAATGTCTGCACTCCAAAAATTTTGAATTTTAATGCACACTAGGACTCATACTCTAGTAGGGGCATTTTAGTCCCAATTTAGGGTTTCGAGTCGAAATCAAAATCTGGAACTGCTAAACCAGGATCTATAGAAAATGCCTAAAATTAGGTATACTAAGACTCATACGCCACAAGTGGTGATTTAGTTTTAGTATTAGGGTTGATCTAAAAATTTGGTATCCTCTAATGTTCTCCTATATCTTCTCTCCCTTCTGATTTCTGAGTTTGAAACTCAAAATTTTTCTTTGTAGATGACTTTCAGTGATCTTGCAATGTAGATGAAAACTTTGACAACTTTCTCCAATCTTTGTCTTCTATGGATCTCCAACCTAAGTCTACAAATCACACATTAAAGAGAGGTAAAAATTTTGTTTCGTTAGTGGATAGGGGTTTTCCTTGGTCAAACCCCATTTTGGTAATCAAACCTCGAAAGTAATAGAAATATAATGAAGGAATGATGAATGAACAAATTAGCTATGTTGCAACTTAGAAAACCCTTGTAGAAAAAGGTTGCAATCTTGAATGCAATGGCTAGCATCAATTTAGATCTTGATTCTTGATTGTATGTTGTAGATCTTAACTTGAATGCTCGCTTGAATCATGAGAACCTACATCACAAATGTTAGCTCAAAAAAAAATATGATGCATGATGAATTTGACATGATGCTTGAATCTTGAATATAGCTCCAAAAAACTTGATAATCGCTCTTGAATTCTCTTGAATTCTCTTGAATTCTAGAATTCTTGATCTCAAAAAGTGCTAGATCTTGCTAGGATAAAATATGTGAAATAACCTTGTATTTATAGTTGTTTATGCCAAATTTCTTAAAATTACAACACAAGTCGACATCAGATCTAGGAGAATAAAATATTGCAAAGAATTGAATTCAAAATTAGGTCCAAGAAAAGTAGGAATCATATGCCAGTTGGGGCATATGAGTCCTAGTAGGCTAAGCTTGGGACACAAATTTCAATTGCTAAGTTTAGGCCCTAAAACTTAGGTGGGACCCATACTCCCAAGGTGGTGTACGAGTCCCAAATCACTAAATCTAGGGCATACAATCCAAAATCATTAAATTATGATTGGTTATTTTATAGGGTTCAGGATTATGCTTAGAATGATGCATTAAATATGGCTTGTGAATGCAAAATAGGACCAAATGAGACATAAAGAAGCCCAAATTTAGTAGGGAGGGCCCAAACAAGTGTGAAAATGTAGATGAATACATTTTTCTATACTACAACTTAGACTCAATTTTTTGATGTGGACACATTGTGGGATATAGCATAAAAAATTATGTACCTTTGTAATTTCATGTTGTTTTAGGCTCACTTTGGTGTGTTATTATGAATTTTCCTAATGCCATGTTTTCCTTTTTAAAGAAAGGGAGTAAAAATTTATTAAACCAAAATAAGAAGTACAAAGCAAAAGGGCATAGTTCTACAAAGAGAAACCAACAACAAAATAGACTTCTCGAAGGAATCCCCTAGGAAAACCATCTACCTATTTCTATCCTCCAAAATTAATATTTCTAAGGCCAAATAATATTCTGGAGACAATAATCTCTAGTCACCAACATCACACCTCTTTAAGTTCTTTAAAGCCCATTTTGCTAGGAAATCAACCACTCTATTCCACTCTCTAAGAATATGACAAAAGGAAATATATTCCAGAGGGAAACACAAATGCAAGATCTATTTCACTACCATAGCCAACTATCAATTAGCTCCATCCACCCTTTTCTCATTAAACATATCCACCACAATCTAGGAATTTTATTCACAAATAAGCTTTTTCCATCCAAGAGAACAACCTCTTTCTAATGAATAAATAATAGCAAGGGCCTCCTTAAAATTATTAGTATGCTACTCTCTATAAGATGAAAATAATAATACATCTCCATCACTATCTCTACTAATACCACCAATCCCCAAATGCCCAAGGTTCCCCCTAGAAGAGCCATCAATTTTTACCTTCAGAACTCCTTAAGGAGGAGGAAGCCATTGACCCTCCCAATCAATCTTCTTTTTGGTCAGCCACACCCTCCAACCTACCAAATAACTAGAACCACTATCAAACAATTTCAAAATCCAAATAATAGCTAATCAGAAGGATCCACAGAAACTGAAAGATCACATTTTGCATAAATTGTCTCCTATATCTTGCAGATGATATTATGTCATAAAAGGACAACCACTATTTTCATATCTTGAAAGATCTTTGGATTCATTTCTAACCAAAGATGCTAGAGAATGAAAGAGGGACCAATATCCCAAGCAATCTGAAGAGAAATTCTAAGTAGGAGGCCTACCCAAACTATCCTAGAACTCAAACAAAGAAGTGGCATGAACACAAGCATGGTTTGAGGCCCCACACTATACTTTCTAAATCTCCCTAACAAAAGGACACTGGAAAAAGAGATGTGAATTATTTTCTTCACTTTTATTCCAAAGGAAATAGATGGAATGACCCTAAACACCTCTCTTTCACAAATTATCCCAAGGAACCTATTTTGAACAACCAACCATAAGAAGAAATTATATTTGGGCCAAGAAAATTTATTCCAAACCTACTTCCACTAGGGAACATGTACCATCCCATACAACTACCTATCCAATACCAAGTAACTCCAGACAACTAAAAATTTACCCTTCGGATTAGGCCCCTAAGCTAGAGTATCCCTCGCTTTAAGGGAAGTACAAACTCAACCAACCAAAATCTTAGAAATCTCCTATCAAACGTCTTCAGTACCCCCCAATGACCACTCCTAAGAATCCTTCCAATGCATCACCTCAATCTTTCCCAACACATGAGTAGTTTTAAAGTCCTCAACCTTACTCCAACCAACATCAAGAAAACTATTACAAAAGGACTATAAGTGGGGAAACATTTTTATGATAGGAGAACCCATCCCAAGAATCATGCCATAAAGAGCTTCAAAGTCCTTATTAAAAATCCAAAATAAACCCTCTTTGATGAGATTTTCTTCACTTTTGAGAGTATTCCAAATCATAGATCCTTTCCCTAGAAGGGAACACCAAGGAACATCATAGGGGTTCACCCCTCAAAGGTAATTATTTGTAAGGATTTTAGCCCAATCTTGATCATGGAAAGTACACCATCGCTAGTATAATTTGGTAGCTAAGATCTTCCCATTCAATCCTATGGGGCTATGCCTAAGACCTCCTTGTTGTGATCATAGTCATAGTATGTGATCCGAAGGAAATAGGTGCTCCAAATTTTAGTAGATGGAACACCAAAGAGGGGGGAATCCTCTTCCTATTTCACTCTTAGTTCATTAAGGGAAACCCTAGAGATCTCAACCTAATGATTGAATTAGAAGAAGAGATTGCTACAAGGTCTCCTTGGGCTGTGATTAACAAAGGGCAGTTCACCACTAAGCAAAGGCTTACAAAGGAGGAAATGTAAGTGACATGCAAATCTAGCTATGCAACCTAGGAAATAAAACTCAAAACCAAAATAATAAATTGAGAATGGATAGAGGGGCACCTAGAAAATTATATATTCCTGAAAAAAGGTCTGTAATCCTAAAATTATGACTTTTGATGCACACTAGGACTCATACATCAAGCTAGGTGATTTAGTCCTAGTTTAGGGTTTTGGGCTGAATCTAAAATCTACAACTTGTAAACTAGGATATACAAAAAATGACTGAAAAGTGGTATACTAGGACTCATATGCATAAGGTGGTGATTTAGTCCCAGTATTAGGGTTTGTTTGAAACTCTGGTATCCTCTGGTGATCTTCTATAGTGTTGGTTTACAAGTTTGTCACCTAACTCTATATTCTAAAACCCATGGATGTGACAAATGTAAACAACAGTTGAATCAAATATAATGATATTTTATTTTAATTCTCTACTTTTTAAATAAGGTGGCAACTACCTTATAAGATATGCAATGAATTTAAATATCTAATTCTTTTAACTAGAAAGCAAATAAGGTAATGCTTTTAACTAGAAAGATTTGAAAGGTGTATTCGAACAATATTGATCTCAACAATAGTAATTATAAAACTTCCCAAATATACCATAAAATTCTCATTCACAGATCAACATTTCATAGGAAGAGATTCTATACCAATAACCATTTCAATATAAACATGCACTGATGACATATTCATAGAAAAAAAATAAAATTATGCACTATTATTCAAAGATTATATCTACATAATTCTCCATAACATATTCATATCGAAACAAAAGGTTTAAAAGAAACTTTTTGTCTTTCTTCTGAGAAAATCAAAATTTTCCCAAAAAGAGAGAGAGAGATCTCCTTGCCCCCAATATTTAAAGTCTTGAAAATAAGCCCCCCAAATAATGGTTTCTTGAAGATAACCATTTTAAACATAACATAAAATAAGGTATTTTTTAAAAAAGATAAATTAAAAAGAAAAGAGCTAAACTAAAAGTTGATGCTAAAAATAGATAAGCATTATTCTCCAATGGCTCCATGCTCTTCATCTTCAACTTCCACTATCTTCTCGGTTTCCAACGAATTTTCCTTTTCCCTCTTCCTTGCTCTGTATTCTCGGTACCTGGAAATTCAACTGCAATAATATTCTTGCCACCTAGAGTAGTGGTTATCTGTAACTAGTTATTCCATTTTTTTAAGTTCTTCTCAACATCAGTTACTGTTTGATACATTTCATCCTGTGTTGTTTTATAGGACTTCAAATAGACTTCCATTCTATCGAGCTTAGAGAAGGATTCCCTATTAGTTGTGGATGCTTCAAATATTTACTCTTTAAATGTTTCTTTGAACTTCACAACAATTTCATTGAATTCCATAATTTTCTCTCCGAACTCATCCATAATATCTACACCTAGGTTATGACAATTCTCTCTTATTTCAACTAGTACATCCAAGTATTGCCCCATAGTAGTATTAGTCTCTTTGATGAGGTTATTGTATATGTCCAACTTCCATTCCAAATAATCAGCCCAATTTGGATCAATTTCTTTGGGGTCGCTCACAATTTTCTCTCCAATTAATGTAATTGGATCCAAATTAACCAAATATGTAACTTTTGTGGACGATACAAAAATAGTATTTTGTTCCTTTCTCATATATTGCAGTTCTGCTAATAATTCTTTCCTCTTTAAACTAACTTTTGAATAGAAAGGAATAATCTCATGGAGGTATAACAAAGATTTCTGGGAAATCATTTTCATCCATTCATTGGCACCTTTTGAATAGCTCATACTCCTCTTAACCTGTTGCAGAGTTTTAGAATCAATGCTCTCAATATGAGAGATAGTGCTTTGTTCAACCACAAGAGTGGCAATTAAAGAAGAAATAAATTGATTGAGAGCAAGTACTTGAGATTGCAATCGAATGTTTTCTTTCCTTAAACCATTAGCATGTTTGATTAAAGCATCCATAGAGAAACTAGCATGGTAAACATCCTCTTGAAAGGTAGCAGGTCTCATATCCACATGAGTGATCTTATAATCATTTGTAGTGATCTCATTTTCGTTTAGCTCTCCTATTGGGTCCGCGACTTCTAGCAATTGATGTCCTAAGACTTCATCATTTATTATTCTGGACATTTTTCTAGTCTTCTTAGGCTTAGCAGAACCTTGAATAATTTTGGGCATAGTATCAACTTCCACCATAATAGAAGGAATCAATTTTATTTTCTTTTCTACTTCCTTCTTCAACCAACCCGGAGATGCTACAGTTGTGTTCTCACTTATACTTCTGACAATAAGTAGTTATTGTTTGTGTGGAGTGTTAACTTGATTTTTAGATGGGATGGGTGCATCTTTAGACAAAGAAGGAATAACACTATCATTAGTAATATTTTGGAAGTTATTCCCAAAGTCTATAGATGCGAGTTGATCCTGATCCTCATTTTGCTTAGGGGAAGAGAAGGGTGGATTCTATTCATAGGTGGAATTTAGCTTAGTCACCTCCTCTAGTTTCTCTCTGTCTCCCTGTGACTGTGAATTTTACCTAGGTGATTTACTTACAATTCTTCCTATTGAAGGGGTGACATTCGAAGTCTGGGTTGACGACCTCGTCTCCTTTCCACCTGAAGATTTTACACCATGGGTAGAACCTGTGCACTACTTCCATTTACCAGCTAGCCAATCCTGAGTCTTTTGAATAACTGAAGCCAAGTGCTTGTGAATTTCAAAGCACTCCTCTTTATTCCAATCAACACATATAGAAAAATTTGATAAAAATTTATCATAATTAGGAAAAAGGGTCATTGAATCTTCACATACATTCTCAGGAATACATAGAGGCCACTCAAAGTCTTGAATCTGTTTAAGAGTTAACCTCATATTATCTCTTTTGAAAAACTCAAACTCATTAGCACAATCTTCCCAATAATCTTTAATATTTGGGACATGCACATAGGAGCTCCCACCATGACAGTTTTGTCTAATATAACCCTTGCTCTCAAAACTGGTTCTCTCAAAATAACTAGGAAAATTGAATTGTTTCAAGGCCTCATAGGCCTGTTTGGCAACTTGATTACTTTTGCATGTGAAAGAAGAAAAGACCAATGGAAATAGATATACTTTTTTACTCATTTTCAAATATTTAACATTTACTTCACCCATTTGTCTACAAATTCCTAAGAACATAATAAGGTCATCCAGATATCTAGGTAGCTTCAATGGGGCACCTTCAAATATGGCAATTCTTAAATAAGAAAACTTATCAAATTAAATGTCAAAACTTCCATATCTCATTATCAAGGATGTAGAGTTCAGAGAGAAGTGCACTTCTAATTTTCCTTCTAGCTTCCTAGCAATATCCATTAAGATGACATCATTGACACGGTGGTAATTCTACATTCCAAACTGCTTGGTGAGTTGCTAAACAAATTTATATATATGCATGCCAGTACTAGTGTATACTACATGTCCAACCCTAACCAAACATTTTTCTAGCTAGCCACAAGATATATTAAATAGGAGCACATATGAAAAGTGGCACACTTCCGATAATTTAGCAATTGCTCTTTCAAATGATAGCATATAATTTCATCTCAGTCAATAAAAACATCTTTCCCACAAATTTTCAAAATGAATAAACACATCCAGTTTTCAAAAATCTCTCAGTTTGCATTACCACTGACATGATGCAATAGAGTAACGACATTAAAAATTTCATCCTTAAAATTTGTCCTTTTGAGCTTAGGAGGTAATTGGGACTTACCTTTCCTTTTAAACTTTAGCCAGGTTTTATCCATTGGATTCTTGCACTAGTCTTCTCTTTCTCTGAAAAATTCATCAACAATTGTGACAGACATCTTATCAAATGGTAGGTCTACCGGGAGGCCAAGATCTAGAGATACGACTTCAGGAGTAACCTTGATGACCAATGACCCATCCACTGCTTTAATTTCTTGTGCTTCAGGAACGTATCTCCTCATGAAAGCAACCACAAGCTTGAAACAATCTACCGCTTTAGGTATCCCACCAACATTAGCTAAACCACTCACTACGAGCCTCTCATTGAATGTAGAGACCCCTTTGCTTTCTAAGTGCTCCCATAATTCTTTTAAGTCTAGAGGTTTGATGTCTGTGTCCCTCACATTCAACAGGTGATTTCCTATGGCAGTCTGCATAAGTTCTCAACCTTCAGGGAGATAAACATGCTAAAATAATGAGAAAGATGGGTATGGAATACAATATAAAAATATAAGTGCAAATCTCCACCACCTCGCATTTAAGTTTCCATCACATCTGCATGTACTGTATTTATGAAATACTCGACTCCCTTTTCTCGAAAGAAGGAAATTTCCTTTAAAGATGCACACTTTTCGATATGATTTGACATCTCCAGGTTTTACGACACTTTGAAATGAGTGAAAAAATAGGCATGTCTCCAAGTTGCTTAGATTGGTAACTTGGTAACCAAAATCTAGAGTTGATAGGTTATGATAACCTCTGACTCTATGACTTGCTTGAAGACGATGTAGGGACGAACTATGACAAGACTTAAGTCACTAAGACATGAAGTTACAAATCTTTATAAACCGATGACTAGGTGACAAACTTAAGGAAAGTGGTGATTTGAGTTACATAACTCAGGAAACCTGTGACAAAGGTTAGGAAAACCAAGAAAGTGGTGACCTTAAGAGATGAACTAAAGATAAAAGACTTATAAGACAATGAGGACTTCAAAGAGGGTAAATAGAGAAAACAAAGTCTGTGGCCTAAAAAATTTAGAACATGAGTAACGGTGGCTCCAAATGGGGACAAGGACTATTAGGATGCAAAGAATTTAAAAACCCATGGAAAAGGCCTTATTCATTGAGAAAATAGAGACCAAAACCAACAAAACAAAACAAAACACAAGATAAAGAAAATATGTACAAAGAAGAACCAACAGTGACTTATTCCAGAAGTTTTAGGTCCTTCCCATTATAGGTAAGAGGAAAATGAGTACCATCTAGATAAGCCAAGTAAAAGGTGTTTTCACCAACCACCTGTCTGATTTTGAAAGGCCCGTTCCATAAAGATTCAAACTTCTTATGGGCTCCCTTAGGTTGTTTCCTTTTAGATCCCATAGTTGGACTGAATCTCCAACAACAAAATTTCTTTATCTAGTCCTCTTGTCAAAAATTATTTTAACCATCTCCTGATGTCTACCAATTTGATCCACCCCATGTTCTCTCTGTTCTTCCAATTTATTGAGGTAGATAATTATTTTTTCTAGTGCGGATTGGAACTCACCATCTTTAATTTCCTTTTGTAAATTCAAGGTTGTGATTTCCAAAGGTGTAGGTAGGGTACTATTGATGCCATAAACTAGCTGAAAAGGTGACATACCAATAGCTCTCTTACATGTTTTCCTATTGGCCCATAGCATATCATATAGATTTTTATGCCAATTCTTCTAATTCTCATCTACTAACTTCTTGATGATGGCTGTCAAATTTTTATTACTACACTCTGCTTGTCCATTGCCTTGTGGATAATAATCAGATGAATGGGCTAGATTAATACCATAATCATAATAGAAGAGGGTGATTTCAGTAGAAGAAAAATAGGAAGCAATATCAGTAAAAATCTTCTTAGGTACCCCAAACCTTACCATGATATTTTATTTCAAGAAATCACACACAACTTGGGGGTAGTGAATTTTACTAGAATAGCTTCAACCCATTTGGTGAAATAATTGATGGAAGTCAAAATGTGTGTGTGTCTAGCACTAGAACTGGGGTTAATCAGATCGATAAAATCTAAACCCCACTGTTAAAAGGGCTCATCAATAATTACAGGTTTGAGTGGAAAGGAAACAAGCTAGGGTTTACCCGTAAATCTTAGACATTTCTCACATTTTGATACCCAGTTGTTAGCATCTTTGAACATTCCTGGCCAATAAAACCTCTAACACAGGATTTTGAAAGTTGTCACAAATGCTGAAAAATGTCCTCCAGACACTTCCTCGTGGAAAAACTGTAACAATTTCTTTTGTGGTTCGTGGTCAACACATCTTAAGAAAGTTCCATCCACCCCTTTCTTGTATAAATTCCCATCCCATATAACATACTTGCTAAATTTTAGCTTCAAATTCCTTTTCTCTTTAGAGGACAGATGATTTGAGAAATCCTTATAGGTTAGATAATAAGAAATGTTAGAAAACCATTCATCTATAGTACTAGTAAACAAGACCAGAGGTAGGTGTTCTTGCTCAACTGGTTCATTTTCTACAATCATTTTGTCCAAACCCTTAGGTCTCTAACCAGGTTGGTAGGTTTGATTTCCAAATCATATTCTTGTACCCTAGCTATCCAAGCTCCTCTTTTATTGCAGCCTATATCTTGTTGAGTGAGAATACTTTTCACAACAGTATTTGGCACAAAACAATTATATGTGAATGGGGAATATAGAATCTAAAACTCTTCAAAGCCTTCACTATAACATATGCTTGCTTTTCAAGTGGTGAGTATTAAGCTCATACTTTTTGAGTAGGGAGCTCATAAAATAAATAGGATCTTCAATGCCTTCTTCATTCTTCTACAACAAGAGCGCCGATACAGTATGTTCAAATGTATAACTGTATATAATGAAATATTTAGTGAAATCAGGTTGAACTAGAGTTGGTACGTTGGCTATTGCAGCTTTTATGTTCTCAAAACACTTTTTCCCTTTATTATTCCATTTAAACACTAGGAGATTATTCATCATATCAACAATAGGATTGGTTAACTTAGCAAAATCAGGGATAAATTTCTTGAGAAAGTTTACCTAACTGAAAAAAGATCTAGCTCCCTCTTTATTAGCAGGTAACTTCAATTGCATAATAGAATTTACCCTTTCAAGATCTATTTTAATACCATCCTTTGATACAATATGACCCAAAATCTTTCCCTCTGTGATAATGAAGATAGACTTCTTGGGAGTCAATGAAATTCCTTCTCTACAGCATTGTAGTACAATCTCCAAATCATGCAAGTGATTGGCCCTTTTCTTGGAGAAAACCATGAGGTCATCCAAGTATATTACAATGATTTTATTCTTCAAATCTCCAAACAACAGATCCATAGCTCTCTAAAAGGTAGTCCCTACATTAATTAGACTAAAGGGTATTATGTTATATGCAAAAGCTCTGATAGGGGTAGTAAAGGCAGTCTTATGTTGGTCCTCAGGGGAAACTTCTATCTGATTATAGCCCAAAAACCCATCAAGCATAGACATCATTTCTGATCCAACAACAGTTTATAAGATATGATCCATTACAGGCAGAGGATAGTTATCTTTTAGGGATGCTTGATTTAGATTTCTAAAATCAACACATATCCTTATTTCACCATTCTTTTTCCTCATAGGAACTATATTAGTGACCCATGTGGAATGATGTATGGGATAAATTATTCTTTCCTTTAACATCTTGTCTATTTCATTAAAAATGGCCTCTGCCACCTTCGGATTATAGGTTCGCTGAACTTTTGTCTAAAAGGTGTTGCCTCAGGTTTCAAAGGTATCTTATGTTGTAATTCTCCATTCCTGAATTTCTTCAAATCATCATAAGACCATGCAAAAACATCCCTATATTTACTCAATAGAGAAATCAATCTTTCCCTTTCTTGAGGAGAACAACATTTTCAAATGCAAACAAACTTAGAGTCTTATTCAATGCCAATATTTACCCTATCATATTCAACAGAAGTTTCAATTGAAATACTTCCCTTCTTCAGAAGCTGATCATGTCTATTGAATAAGTCTTCAAGAGAAACCAGTCCTTTTGGGATTTTATTTCCTTTTAACTGAATTACTTCAGTATCTCTATCATTCAAATTGTTGATACTTTCTTCTAAAACATCATTACTTTCATCTTCATTGCCTTCAAGGAAAAGGTGAGCAAAGGCTTCTACTTTTTCTAGGAATGCAATAATTTGCTAGTCATTATTAAACACTTGCCAATGGTCCACATTGTTTGGAACACTTGGGCGGTAAACTATCTCAATCTGAAATTTCTTGTCTTTAAAATTAAGATGTGGTAATAGAAGAGAAGCCAAAATTTCCAGTGAATTTTCTCTAGTATTTTCTTCTCTATGAACTTACCAGATGGAAAAAGCATCAAACTCTTCAATACAATCCCAAACTTAATTTCTATAGTTCCTTAGATGATTATTATTCATAGTATACATCTTCTTAATCTGCTTAACCAACAATTCAACATCACCAATAACTTTTAGCTATTTAATCCCTTTTTCTTTAGTTATGCTCATACCAAGCAGCAAGGCTTCATATTTAGCCGTATTATTGGTGTTATTAAATTATAGTTTGAATTCATAAGGAAATTTTTATCCATCAGGGGAGACCAAAACAACCCTAGCACCTGATCCAGCAGTGGAACAACTACCATCAAATTCCAAAGTCCATAATTCATCAAATAATCCAATGTTAGCTTCTTTTGGACATTCCTCTCTTGTTGAAGAACACATATAAGTCCTTGGTCTAGTTTCTACAAATAGAATATCCACCCTGGGATCCTTAGATTTAAATACTATAAACTTAGCTTTTGGCTCTGGGTCCAAACGAATCTTCTTTCCATCTAAATGTATCAAGGCATGTGACCAATACATCCTAATTTCCCCACCCAAATCCTTACAGAAACTTCTACTTAGAAGCATTCCATAACTAGCAGGTATATCAGCCACAAGTATTGTTAACTTCAATCTCTTTTTAGGGAAATTGGCAAGGGCTGCTTGAGCATCTTTAAGTTGACCAATAATGGGAACTAGTGATCCATCCATAGAATATAATTTCCCTTGGGATGGTGTATAGGATAAGCCAAGATCTTTAGCAATTTGAGCAGGCATAACATTTTCTAAGGCTCCAGAGTCAATAATACAATTACTAAATCTATAACTAGCAATGAATAGACACACATAAAAAGGTTCTAGTTTTGCCGATGGATTTGACTGAACTATAGGTTTCTCAACAAAATTGGAATAAACTTGCCAATCATTTGGGGTCACTTCATCAAGAATTATTTGGGCATTACATTGAGTAGGAGGGGACTATTTAACAAATTTGACCAATCTATCTAACTCTGCAGGGTTGAGTCTTAGGTATTTTTCTTGAGAAATTTGGACTTTAGTATTTTTACATGACTCAACTATATCAAATGAATCTTGATAAGAAGTCTCAGGGGTAAGAATTTTAGGTACCTCTATTTCTTCAGGTTTCTTTTACTTCGCCAAAATGTATTTAGGAGCAAAAGAAGAACTTGGCCCCTATCATCTGGCATGTCGCGCTCTGGTGAATACTACACAATTTGGGTCATCAACCATTACATACATGTTCTCTCTTGATTTTCCACCCGGTTCATACGAAATATTGTTCACACCTACATCTCCTGATTTGCTCGCATTTATCTCCCCTGTGTACTCATTTTTTGACATAATTTGCATGTATCTAATCATTTTTGGAAAGTAGCTCCATCATGATCTAATGTTAAGTGAAAATTGCACATGAGATGGTTGTTCTTACTGAAAGATGGTGCTTGGTCAATAGAAAATCTCTGATTTGGAGCTATCTTATTGTAATCCCTCATGTGAATATTCCTTGGTGCTTCTTGATATAAGGGATGTAGAGTGTTTTTGGGCATCTATCTCTTAAGGGCAATAATATCATTTGCTAATCTCTATATGATCGGGTCTGTAGAATTCAGAGGGGATGGTTTTCCATTCTAGAATTGTTTCTTTCATTTCCCAATAGTGATTAGATCATCTTCTATAGATATGGCCTTGTCTTGTGCTGCTTGTAAATCTACAATACCTTCTCTTTTGATAGTATAACAGACATATGGTGGTAGAGCATTGATAGAAAGACACTTCAACAATTCTCTTGGTCACATGTTTGCAGGAATCCTATTATAGAGTTTATAAATTTAGCTACCAAATCTCTCATAGTTTCATGTACCTCCTTCTTCATGGCAGTCAACTGAGAAATTAACACCTGTTCATTTTTAGCAGACTTAGTCTTGGCTTCAAATTTAGACCTAAAATCAGCCCAGTTCTGGATTGAACCTACCTAAAGATTATTAAACCAATTAGCAACATCTTCTGTTAAAGATTCTGCAAAGAGTCTCATAGCCACATCTTCATGTTGTACTGCTAGAATGGAAGAGGCAACAAAGAAAGCTTTAATATGTTCTTCTGGACTCACTTTTCCATCTCCTACAAATTTAGGTATAATCTTTCCGATGCCCTTCGATAAATCATGAAGTTGAGCTCCCAAGGTTAATGGACCTATGGCAATGCTCCATGGAATAGGAAGAGCCATGTTAATAATAAAAATTACTTGTAATGGAGGAATGATTCCTGACAAGGGAAGGGCTTGACAAGAATAGCTTAGGGTTGGTGATGACCTAGTAGGGATAGGAGGTCTACTGATAGAACGGGCTCTTCATGTAGGTGGGAAAGAGGAAAAATTAACTGATTCTAGGAACTTAAAATCATCGTCTTTAATTCCTTTGCTTCTATCTCCTCTAGTGTATCTCTTAGAAGCCAACCTTTCCTAGCTAATGCACTTGTTTCCAAAGTCGCCAACTTCCACTCACTACCTATTTTATGGAAGGTTTTGTCTTGGTTGATTATCAGGAATCTGATTTGGTGCCTGATCTATAATCAAATTCTCCCTTTGTTTCCTTCTTTACCTTAATAAAAGCAACCTTAGGTTTTCAGCCAACTCTTCTTCTCTTTCTAACACTTGATTTTCTCTCCTATAGTCTTCTAGACTTTTACATGTACGCCAAGCGAGGGTATTCATTTGGCCAATTATATCTTCCTGTTCGTCTTGAAAACCAAGATTGGGTTGTAGAACATGGAATATATTTTCATGGGGTAACACCATTTTTCCCCATCAATGAGTGACTAATCTTAATATGATTATTCAAAGGTTTCATTCCCCAATAGAGTCTCAAAAAATATGTTGGTTTACAAGTTTGTCACCTAACTCTATATTCTAACACCCATGGAGATGACAAATATAAAAAATAGTTGAATCGGATATAATGATATTTTATTCTGATTCTCTACTTTTTAAATAAGGTAGCAGCTACCTTATAAGATATGCAATGAATTTAAATCTCTAATGCTTTTAACTAGAAAGAAAATAAGGTAATTATTTTAATTAGAAAGCTTTGAAAGGTCTATTCGAACAATATCGATCTCAACAATAGTAATTATAAAACTTCCCAAAATATACTATAAAATTCTCATTCACAGATCAACATTTCATAGCAAGAGATTCCATACCAATAACCATTTCAATATAAACATGCACTGATGACATATTCATAGAAACATAATAAAATTATGCACTGTAATTCAAAGATTATATTTGCATAATTCACCATAACATATTCACATGAAAACAAAAGGTTTAAAATAAAATTTATGTATTTCTTATGAGAAAACCAAAGTTTTCCCAAAGAGAGAGAGAGAGAGATCTCCCTACCCCCAATATTTAAAGTCTTGAAAATAAGCCCCCTGAATAACGGTTTCTTGAAGACAACCATTTTAAACATAACATAAAACAAAGTCTTTTTTTTAAAAGATAAATTAAAAAGAAAAGAGCTAAACTAAATTGATGCTAAAAATAGATAAGCATCATTCTCCAATGGCTCCATGCTCTTCATCTTCAACTTTCACTATCTTCTTAGTTTCCAGTGACTTTTCCTTTTCCCTCTTCGTTGCTCTATATTCTCAGTACCTGGAAATGACTGCAATAATATTCTTGCCACTAGGAGTAGTGGTTATTTGTAACCGGTTCTTCCATTTGTTTAAGTTCTTCTCAGCATCAATTACTGTTTGATCCATTTCATTTTTTATTGTCTTGTAGTACTTCAAATAGACTTCCATTCTACCGAGCTTAGAGAAGGATTCCCTAGTAGCTGTGGATGCTTCAGATATTTCCTCTTTAAATGTTTCTTTGAACTTCACAACAATTTCATTGAATTCCAAAATTTTCTCTCTGAACTCATCCACAATATCTACACCCCAAGTTATGACAATTCTCTCTTATTTCAACTAGTACATCCAAGTATTGCCCCATATCATTATTAGTCCCCTTGATGAGATTATTATATATTCTCAACTGCCATTCCAAATAATTAGCCCAATTTGGATCAATTTCTTTGGGGTTGCTCACAATTTTCTCTCCAATTAACCAAATCTATAACTTCTTTGGACAATACAAAAAGAGTATTTTGTTGCTTTCTCATATGCTACAGTTCTACTAATAATTCTTTCTTCTTTAAACTAAATTTTGAATAGAAAGGAATAATCTCACCGAGGTATAACAAAGCATTATGGGAAATCATCTCTATCTATTCATTGGCACCTTTTGAATAGCTCATACTCTTAACCTATTGCAGAGTTTTAGAATCAATGCTCTCAATGTGAGACTAGTGATTTCTTCAACCACAAGAGTTGCAATAAAAGAATAAATAAATTGATTGAGAGTGAGTACCTAAGATTGCAATTGAATGATTTATTTCCTTAAACCCTTAACACATTTGATTAAAGCATCCATAGAGAAACCGACATGGTAAACATCCCCTTCAAAGGTAGCAGGTCCCATATCCACATGAGTGATCTTATAATTATTTGTAGCAATCTCATTTTCATTTAGCTCTCCTATTGGGTCTACCACTTCCAACATTTGATGTCCTGAGACTTCATCATTTATTATTCTGGACATTTTTCTAGCCTTCTTAGGCTTAGCGGAACCCTGAAGAAGATTGGGTATAGTATCAACTTCCACCACAACAGAAGGAATCAATTTTCTTTTCTTTTCTACCACCTTCTTCAACCAACCTGGAGATGCCATAGTTGTGTTATCACTCATACTTCTGAAAATAAGTAATTGCTATTTGTGAGGAGTGTTAACTGGATTCTTAGATGGGATGGGTGCATCTTCAGACAAAGAAGGAAGAACACTATCATCAGTAATATTTTGGAAGATATTCCCAAAATTTGGAGATGCAAGTTGATCCTGATCCTCATTTTTCTTAGGGGAAGAGGAGGGTGGATTCTATTCATAGGTGGAATTTAGCTTAGTCACCTCCTCTAGTTTTTATCCATCTCCCCCTGACTGTGAATTTGATCTAGATGATTTACTTGCAACTCTTCCTATTGAAGGGGTGACATTCAAACTATGGGTTGATGACCTCGTCTCCTTTCCACCCAAAGATTTCGCACCATGGGTAGAACCCGCGCATTACTTCCATTTACCAGCTAGCCAATCTTGAGTCTTTTCAATAACTGAAGCTCAACACTCATGAAAGTTAGAGCACTCCTCTTTATTCCAATCAAAACATATAGAAAAAATTGATAAAAAAATATCATAATTAGGACAAAGGGCCATTGAATCTTCACATACATTGTCGGGAATACCTAGAGGCAGCTCGAAGTCTTGAATTTTTTTAAGAGTTAACCTCATATTATCCCTTTTGAAAACCTCAAACTCATTACCACAATCTTCCCAATAATCTTCAATATGTGGGACATGCACATAGGAGCTCCCACCATGACACTTTTGTCTGATATAACCCTTTCTATCAAAACTAGTTCTCTCAAAACAATAGGGAAAATTGAATTATTTCAAGGCCTCATAGGCCTATTTGCAAACTTTATTACTTTTGCATGTGAAAGAAGAAAAGACCAATGTAAATGGATATCCTTTCTTACTCATTTTAAAATATTTAACATTTACTTCAACCATTTGTCTACAAATCTCTAAGAACATAATAAGGTCATCTGGATATCTGGGCAGCTTCAATGGGGCACCTTCAAATCCAGCAATTCTTAAATAAGAAAACTTATCAAATTGAATGTAAAAACTTCCATATATCATTATCAAGGATGCAAGGTTCGAAGAGAAGTGCACTTATAATTTCCCTTCAAGCCTCATGGCAGTATCCATTAATAATACATCATTGACATGGTGGTAATTCTCCATTCCAAACTGCTTGGTGAGTTGCAGAACAAATTTATTTATAGGCATGCCCGATAGCTTTGTATCCTACATTTCCAACCCTAAGCAAACATTTTTTTGGCTGGCCACAAGATATATTAAATAGTAGCATAGATGAAAAGTGACACTCTTGTGATAATTTAGCAATTGCTCTTTCAAATGATAGCATATAATTTCAATAAAAACATCTTCCTCACATATTCTCAAAATGAATAAACACATCCAGTTTTCAATACTCTCAGAGTCTGCATTACCAACAAAATGATCAATATAGTAATGGCATTAAAAATTTCATCCTTAAGATGTGTATTTTTGAGCTTAGGAGGTAATTTGGACTAACCTTTCCTTTCAAACTTTAGCCAGGTTTTAGCCATTGAATTCTTGCACCAATCTTCTCTTTCTCCAAAAAATTCATCAACAATTGTGATAGACATCTTCTCGAATGGTAGGTCTACTGGGAAGCCAAGAGCTAGAGATACGGCTTCAGGAGTAACCTTGATGACCAATGTCCCGTCCACTACTTTAATTTCTTGTGATTTAGGCATGTATATCCTTGCACAGGCAACCACAAGCTCAAAACAATCTACTACTTCAGGTATCCCACCAACATTAGCTAAACTGCTCACTATGAGCCTCTCATTCAATGCAGAGACCCCTTCACTTTCTAAGTGCTCCCACAATTATTTTAAGTCCATAGGTTTGATGTCTATGTCCCTCACATTAAACAAGTGATTTCCTATGGTAGCCTGCATAAGTTCTCAACCTTTGGGGAGATAATGATGCTGAAATAATGAGAAATATGGGTAGGAAATACAATATGCAAATATAAGTGAAAATCTCCACCACCTTGCATTTAAGTTGCCATCACATCTGCATGTACCGTATTTATGAAATACTCAACTCCCTTTTCTTGAAAGAAGGAAATTTCCTTTAAAGATGCACACTTTCCGCTATGATTTGACATCTCCAGGTTTTACGGCACCTTGAAATGAGCAAAAAAAGAGGCATGTCACTGGGTCGCTTAGATTGGTAACTTGGTAACCAAAATCTAGAGTTGATAGGTTATGATCTAACCTCCGACTCTATGACTTGCTTGAAGATAGTGTAGGGACGAACTATGACAAGACTTAAGTTGCTAATACATGAAGTTACAAAACTTTATAAACCAACGACTAGGTTACGAACTTAAGGAAAGCGGTGACATGAGTTACATAACTCAGGAAAACCATGACAAAGGTTATGAAAACTGTGAAAGTGGTGACCTTAAGAGATGAAATGAAGATAAAAGACTTATAAGACAACAACGAGGACTTCAAAGAGGGTAAATGGAGAAAAAAAAGTTATTGGCCTAAAAATTTTAGAACATGAGTAACATGTAGCTTCTCTCCCTTCCGATCTCTGAGCCTAAACACTTGAATTCTAGCCTGTAGGTGACTTTCCATGAAGATGAAAACTTCTTGACAACTTTGACAACATTCTTCAATCTTGCAACTTTGTCTTCAAAGGATCTTCTAACCTCAAAACACTTATATTTGCAATCATAGATGTAGAGAGAGAAAAATGTTGATTTTTTAGTGGATAGGGGTTTGCCTTGGTCAAACCACATTTTAGTAATCAAACCTTGAAATGAAATAAAATAGAATGAAGGAATGATGAATGAACAAATATTCTATGTTACAACTCACCAAACCCTTATAACAAAGGTTGTAAACTTGTATAAAATGGCTAGCATGAATATAGATCTTGACACTTGATTGAATGCTTAAAGATTTATCTTGAATGCTTGCTTGAATCATGAAAACCTACATCACAAATGTTAGCTCAAAAACACATATGATGCATGATGAATTTGAAAAGATGCTTGAATCTTGAATGTATCTCCAAAATTCTTGATAATCAGCTCTTGAATGCTCTTGATCTTATAAACTTCCTATAGGAATGCTTCATAAAACTTCTAGAAGAAAATATGTGAAATAATATTTTATTTATACTTGTTTATGCCAAATTTCTCAAAATTACAACTACAAGCTAACATCAGATCTAGGAGGATAAAATCATGCCAAGAATTGAATTCAAAATAGGTCCAAGCTAAAGCGAGACTCATACGCCAGTTAGGGTGTATGAGTCTTAGAAGCCTAGGCTTGGGACACAAATTTCAAGAAATGTTATGTTCTATGCCAAATTTTGGATCAAGCCCCGAGACTTAGGTGGGACTCGTATGCCCAAGGTGGCGTATGAGTTCTAGATCACTAAATCTAGAACATACAACCCAAATCATTAAATTATGCTCAAAAAGATACATTAAATAAGGCTTTTGGATGCAAATAAGACCAAATTAGGCATAAAGAAGCCCAATTTTAGTAGGGAGGGCCCAAAAAAATGTGAAAATATAAAGAGATACATTTTTCTACACTACATATAGCCACTACTTTAGTGAGAGGAGGAAATTTCTTCAAAATCACACTAAAGTAGACATACTCGCATCAATAGGGGTCCAAGTGTACCAATTCTAGTGAGATAGGACAACAACAATCAAGAGGGTTATGTAATCCCCTAGGATCAAGATCTTATGGAAAAATGTATAGGAACAAAAGAACACACATGTGATTAATGTAAGGAGAAACAAAAAGATACAAGAATACACTACCAAAGACAAAAAAAAAAACAAAAACAAAAACTAGAGGGTTGGATCAAGCCTCAACCATTTTTCCAACACAATGTGGATTAGATCTAAGCTATTTGTCCAAGAACATTTACAAGTAGAACATGATGTCCACTATGAAAAACAAACACTTTCTCATAAAGGGCTAGTGGAACCTTAGGCCATCCACTAGGTGAGCCCCCAATGAGACACATATGCATGTGGTCAGTATGCACTCACAGACACAAGCAAGTGGCTATGGGAAAGTCACACCTAATTTCATCTCCCATACAATAACAATACAAAAGCTATACCTCTTGATAACTTTTACAAGGAACCACACAACGCGAATATCAAAGTCCATGAGGCAACCAAAGCTTCATATTCTTGACACCCATGAATAAATAGGATGGCTCCATAGGCAAGCAAAGTGTGTTATGCAAGGTGTCCATATAATAGTTATTGTAAATGAAAAAGTGTAAGGTACATTCAAAGGGGTTTCACTTAGCTCATGTAAGGTCTTAACTTAGGGAACATGATGCCTAATGTCTCCAAGAGAGGACAAGTCAAAGAAATGTCATGCTCTTAGAGGAAATAAAACCCAATGACACCACCAAGAAAAGGAGACATCGTAAGAATAAAGAAAATTGCACAATGAAACATGAGAAATTTTGAAAGATAATGTCAATGTATTCCCCCAATTTAAAGCCTTTTCTAACACTATTGTTGTGAGCAACTACTTTAATGTATCCTATGTTTTCTCCTAAGACGTGAGATACTTCTTTGGAAAACCCTATGCCAAGTTATATGTTTCTGAAATAAAGTTGTCATGAAAAAGGAAGGTGGGGTTGCCCCCAAAACTAAAGATAACTCAATACATCACCTGCGAGCCAACTTAAGGCATGTCATCCACATCCCAAGCTTGCTCCTATATATACATGGAAAGTGGTCAACTAGCCACAAGATACAATGACAAGTTCCATACAAGGAAAAGGCTATCTAACCCTTTGCCCCCACTTAGTGCAAGAAAAGGATGGGCTAGGATGATTGAGGAGAAACTTAACATAGTGAAAATTTGTATTAATTAGAGGAATTGGGTGCCTCAATATAAGGAAGAGCACCACATTCCTTAAGATGTTGAATTTTATTACTCAAATCTTTACATTTATTAGTAGAATGACTATGAACTCTATGATATGCACAAAATGAACTCTTGTAGTAAAATTTCTTTCCTATTCTTGGAGGAAGGGATACCAAATAATCTTGGAGGAATCTTGACAAGATACTCTCTTGATTAGTAGTAGAGGTTGTTCCTTGTAGTGAAAAAAAATGTATCCTTGACATTTTCACACTCATTTGTTTCTTTGATATGGATGTTGGCCTAGTTTTTCCTAGATTTAATGTTGTAATGTGGTCAACACATTCACATTAGGTCTTGGACCCTTGTGAATAAATAAGAATTCTATCATGTCTTGTAAAAGTGTTGTGAAGTGTGGTAACCCACTTTCACACTTTTCTAGGACCTTTTTATTATAATTCATCTAAATAACCTATTTTTATCACTTACCAAGCCTTATTTCAAAGAGTTCTAAAATGTTGTAACAAATTTTCATCTTTTCTAGGCTTGTCATCAATAATTTGACCCTTTCTTATGTTTAAATGACCCTTTAATACATTTATAGGACATACTTCAGTGTGTTTCAAAGAATAATACCGTTAAACATCATTTAATGCACTTTAATTCCTGATACCCGTTAAAAATTCCCTTGGGGGGACCAAGTCGCCAATAGGGGAAACTTAGTCCCACTTGGCTCAAAAATCAAAATTATTTCAAAATTCTAGTGGGATATTATTTTCTAGGCCTTGAGGTTAGCCTGTGATGTGGTATTTTTTGGAAATTTTTTATAATCATGTATAAATATAGGGTTTTCCTTTCATTTTCATGCCCATTCATTCACCCACTTATTCATTCATCTAATTATTCAAGCAATTATCAAGCAATCACTTTGGCATTATCAAGTCTACATCCATTTGAACTTCTACTTGCATATCTTCAGATTTCTACTTCAAGGATTTGGTGAGTTCTAGCATTGCATGTTGTTCATTCATCATTCTCTTTTCATTTCATTTCATTTTCAAGGGTTTAATTACCAAACCGAGGTTTGACTAACGAAAAACCCTTTTCCCCTCTTTGCATGTGTGTTTTGTAGGTCTTGTATGTATATTTTTCAAAGAGAAAGGTGTTAAAATGTGTCATCAATCCATCAAAGTCTTTCAAAGTCAACAAAACCCTAAAAGAAGCTTGAAGATCACCTACGGACTAGATTCTACATATTCAGATTCAGAAACCTGTCAGGAACTGAAGTGCGGACCAAGAGCTACAAATTGCATCTTTGAAATTATTGAAAGATAAAGGTGGAATAAGTCACCATTAGTGAAAAATTACTCCCACTACTAGGCCTAAAAAGTATATTCTATAGTTTTGGATAACCTTTTCGTTGAAAACTGTTCTAACAGAATTTCCTTGAAATAGGACTAAGTCGCCCAACTTGGCATAAGTGTCCTAGTTGGATTCAATAGTGGTTTTTGTAGGATTCCAAAGCCTCTCTGCATCACATTCTAGCTTCCAGGTGCACCTCTCCAGTCTCACTTATATCTGTTACAATTTGTTTGCATTTTTAGTTCATCTTGTATATCACATTGTGTTTTCAAACATCTTGCATTTCATTAGTTTTGCATTAATAATTCATCTCGTTCATCAGTTATTTGCATCTAGGTCATTCTATTTAGACATATATCAATCATATTAGCATTATTCTTGAGTGAACCCCATATATTTTTGGGATACCTTTCTCCTTTTAGGTGCAAAACCCTAGAAGTGTAAGTGAGTGCCTATCCCCAAAAAATTATAGTTCATTCCTTTATTTTGCAACAAAGAAATCTCTTTCTTAGTAAAAGGTGTCATACTTATACAAGACTCTCTAGATTGCAATATTCTCTCCTTGAGGGGAGGTGTAAAATCTAGCAAACTCGAATCATTAGTGTTTTGCATGATGACATTGATATTAAGTGAAGATTTATCTATTTCTTTTGTTTCTTTCATAGGATAATAGTCAAGACCACTAGTGTCTATTAGTTCAAGATGTACTAATGTTAAAGTTGGCTTAGAAGGGTGTTTTTTAAGAGTTTTGATATTGATTTAAGGCTTGTTTTTTTCTTTTGAGGGACAATAACCAAGACCATTAGTCATTTCTCATGTGTTAGGCTCTATAGGGACACAAATAACTTGTTCTCTAGCACCACATCCTTTTCCGCTATATCCAAGTTGTTTCATAAGTTCATAAACTTTTCCATAAATATTTTCATTTATTTTGGATTTTGTGGTTGTTCATAATCAACTTCATCAAAGTTTTTTGTATAATTTTCTTCTTATTCTAAAGTGGTTGAGGTGCATACTTTCGAAGGGTCTTCCAAATTTTATGTTGAAATTACCACTTTTTCTTTTCCCTTGTCAGAATCTTTTGTTATGATCTTGTATTCTCCCATGAATGTTGGTGTGAAATGTAAGGAACCCCAATCATCTTCTAATAGCTTCATGACTTTCTCAATATGTTATTCTTTTTCTTTTTGTTGCACAAGTTCGACTTGTATACTTGGTGTCAATGTTTTTGAAGGACACTCCTTATCTTTCTCAAGTTGTAAAACACTATAAGGCTCATGATCAGTGTCAAGTGTGTACACTTTGTTGTTGTAGAAATACTTCATTTTATGATGTTAGAGTAGAAGGCACCATATTCATCTCATTAATCCATGTCCTACTAAAATAAGATTATATGAAAGATCATGAGTCATAACATGGATCAGGGTTTGTAATGTTACCTTCCCAACTATAATAGGTAATGTGATTATACCAAGAGGTCATTTTCCCACATTATCCAACCCACTAATAGATAAAGAAAGTTTGTATTTGGATTTTGTCTGCTTAAATCTTGTCCAAAAGGTTTATGCTACGCATGTTAAGGGTTGATCCATTGTCAACAAAGGTTATTTTTATCCCAATCCTATTATATATAGCTATTATCATGAAAGCTTCATTATTTTTTTGAACTTCTAGCGAAGGTAACTCATCAAGTGATGGAAAGGAATGTCTAAGTTGACTGAAGTTATAGCTTGAATTTGGGTTGGAACATCATTTGATTACACATTAGGGGGGAGGAACTTGTTGTAAGGGACTTTGAATCATGTTATGATAATAAGGGGAGGCTTGAATTAGGTCCCATAGTGATATCTTAGCAGGAGTGTTCTTAAGTTGTTCAACAAGATCATACTCCTTTCCACTTTGTAAAGGAAAATGGGGAGGACTAGGCAAGATAGGGTTAGGAAATGGGAGGGCTTTGAAGGTGTTTTTCTTGGTTGCAAATTATTTCTAGTATTATATGTATGAGCAACGGTGTTATAGTTTGATTTTTGTGAAACATTATTCTTAGGTGGTTTGAGGATGAGGACAGGTTTGCGTTTGAGTTTTTTGTCATTTTGTGGGTGGATAGAGGGTAAGTTGAGGCTTGGGTGGTCAATAATTAAAGGATTTTTAGGAGGTCTAAGAATTAAAGGACTCAAGGGATTTCTAATGTTTAGAACCTTAACACACTTATAAATCCTTATTTTCATAATCTCTTGGTGGAGGGGAATCTAATGTTACCTCATCATCTTCATCTAAGGAAGCCACATTACTATTATTTGAAAGACATGCATTAGTTCCATCATTCTCTTGCACCATGATATCTACACTAGTAGGAGAATTTTTAGGAGAGCTATACACTAGATGTTCATGACATTCCAAGGTTGCTTCTTCTAAAATGACTTCACCACAACTAAAGGAGTTGTCAATGGTTGTATTTTCTTGCTTATCAATGATGAAATTCTCTTGTTTAATAATGTTTTTCATAGGGGGAGAGAGAAACATAAGATTCTCATGACTCTCATTGGTTTGATTTGTTAACACCAAAATATCTTCTTTACAACTAGGAGAGATACTAGGAAAAGAACAAATGTGATTGTCATGTTTATCTACAATTTCATCCTCTTTCACTAAAACATTTTCACAAGTAGGGGATGAATGGAAACTAGGTTAGGTGATGTTTAGAAATGTGTCTATGATCTCATTCTCTTGTGCTATAATGTCTTCCCAAGGGAGATGAGGAGAAGGAAAAAAAAAAATTTCATGATTATCAATGATTGCATCTTCTTTCACCAAGATACCTTCATTACTAATAGGAGAGATATCAAGAGAAAAAAAATGTGATTACCATGATTGTCTATTCTTGCATCTTATTTTATCACATCATTCCCACAAATAGGATAGATAGGAGGGGGTCTATATTTAATTGGAAAGCATCAAAATTTTCACTTTCTTTCACTAAGAGACTCTCATAACTAGGAAATGTATTGAATGAATGACTAACATGCTTATTAATGAACATTTTCTTTGCAAACTTGGAAAATATGGATACTAACATTTGTGAAAAGTAATCTATAGAAACTCAAAATTGAAATAGACTTAAAATGCAACACAATGACCTAGAATGAAATGTGTAAATGCAATTTTAAAATTAAGCAATGTAAAAAATTAATCAAATTAAGCTAGATCTAATGAAATGAATGAAACAAAAACTCAACAAACTGAAATAGATATATGATAACAACAAACAAAAGAACATAAATAAATTTTTTAGTGCTATAAAAGGAAGTTTTAGGTTTGATCTAGGAAAAAATTGCCTAGATGGGAAAATGAGTCCTAGTTAGGGTTTTTTGAAAGTTCAAATAGTGAAAAATAAACATCACAAAATTCCTAGAAATCTAGGAAAAACACCTATACAAGGAATAAATTTCCCAGATGGGAAAATGAGTCCCATTTAGGGTTTTTACACCAAATTCAAAAAAATTTGAGTTGTGTTTAAGGTTTCTAGTTTGTATTTCACCTTGAATGTGTGCAATTACAAATTTTCAATGAGTTTGAATGATCCACGATGAAAAAATGCAACCTATATGCACTTTTCACTAATGGGTATGTGTGGGATCATGGAAAAAATAGGCCCTTAAGTGGTGATAAAATTCAGAAAAATCAGAGTTAGAAAACTTGACATAAAAATTTGAATAAGTTATCTATATTATTTCAAAATATGTAAGAAAAGAATCTGTAGCAAATTAAATGTAGTTTCTAAATTACTAGGTTTATTTTAAAAAAAAAATCTATTTGGTGAAAATTTGAAATTTCAGTGTAGTAGCACTTAAATTTTAGGGAAAAAATAAGAAGTAGGTGGTTGTCTGACCACCCTAACCGCAATAAAATGATAATATTTTTTTATAATATTTTAGATATAAGTAGAGGAATCATGTCCCAATGTGATGCATATTTTTTTGTAAATTTTTTCCAAGTAAATAATTAATTATGATTTTTTTTATTACAACTTTTAAAAAATATAAAAACTCATATGTCTGACCACCTTAACTTTGTCAAAACTTCATGAAGTTCATTTTTTTTACTCCTATAGTATGTGAAGCATAAAATGTGATGCATGCTTCGAATTCAAAAAATGTTATACTGTTTGAAAACTATAAAAAAAATTCAATTACCTTATCAATTAGGACTTTAGTCATAATTCAAATAGAAAATGAACAAAAATTATTTATTAAATTCAAAGTAAAGCATAATTTATATTGGTAGAAAGTTGAGAATCCCCTTTAAAAACCTTTTTCATTTCATCAATTTTTGGTAAAGAAAAGTGGTCAGCCACATACCCTACACATACCCATCATATCGCCATTTTTTGGCCCATCATGATCTTGCACATACCCTAATGCAATGTGTAGAAGTACTAAATGTAAATTAAATAATGCAAGATCTAATGTAGAGCTAATGTAAGCTAGATCTAGGACTACGATGCTCTCCAAATCAGAAATAAAGGTGTCCAAAGGTTGGGTTCACCAAAATGAACACAAGGAAATGTGGTGCTCTACCTTTTAGGAGATGGAACACCAAAGAGGTGGCAATCCTCTTCCTATTTCACTCTTAGTTCATTCAAGGAAACCCTAGAGATCTCAACCTAATGATTGAATTAGGAGAAGATATTGCTACAAGGTCTTCTTGGGTGTGATTAACAAAGGGGGGTTCGCCACTAATAAAATTCTTAGAAAGAAGGAAATACAAGTGACATGCAAATCTAGCTATGTAACCTAGAAAATAAAACTCAAAACTAGAATAATAAATTGACAATGGATAGAGGGACACCTGGAAAAATGGAGATGCATCTGAGATAAGGGTTGTAATCTCAAAATTATGAATTTTGATGCATATTGGGACTCATATGCTAGGCTGGGTGATTTACTCCTAATTTAGGGTTTTGGACTGAATTTGGAATCTACAACTGGTAAACTAGGATCTACAGAAAATAACTAAAAAGTGGTATACTAGGACTCATATGCCCAAAGTGGCAATTTAGTCCTATTATTAGGGTTTTTCCAAAACTCTAGTATCCTTTGGTGATATTTGGTAGCTTCTCTCCTTTCCAATCTCTAAGTTTGAAAGCTTGAATTCTGACATGTAGGTGACTTTCCGTGAAGATGATAACTTCTTGACAACTTTGACAACTTTCTTCAATCTAGCAACTTTGTCTTCAAAGGATCTTCAAACCTCAAAACACCTAGATCTATAATTTTAGACACTAAAAATTATCCTAGGCTTACGATTTCTAAATTCCCCATCATTTCCCTTTTCATTCTTCATAATTAAATAATTTTTAATTATTTAATTATTTTCTAAAGTCATAATTCTTCTATTAATTAAATAATTTTAATTATTTGATTAATTCATTTTCTATCTTTATTCCTCCCTGATTAATTAAATAAATTCTTATTTATTTAATTTTTATCCACCTTCCACTATAATTAAATAATTAAATAATTATTTAATTATTCATTAGTCTTTTCTCTCATAAATTAAATAAATTTTATTTATTTAAGTTGGTCCACTCTTGAATTTTGAATTAAATCATTACTTAATTCAAAATGATTGCTTTTGTAACATTCCTCTATAATTAAATAATATCTTTATTATTTAATTATTCATTGGCCACCTAAATTAAATAATTTTTATTATTTAATTTCTCCTATCACCTCTTTGTATGTGCCGATTTTATCTTCCACATCAAATCTTATCTCTTGACATCTCATTCGATTTTATCCCTTGATTGAATTATCTCATAATTCAATCTCAACCCTTCATTTCTTGTCATTGCCCTAATTTTGACCTAACCCTAGTCCATACTACAACTTTCAATTTTGGCCATTGATTAAAACATCTTATTGACATTCAATCTCATTTTTCCATTCAAAATGACATTTTCTATAAAATGTCATTTTCCTCTCATTTTTTACAAGAAAGAGGCATTTTGGATTTTAGACATAAGGAGGCATTGGATTTTAGACATTAGACATCGCAACATTTTTCATCTTACTTCATTTAGTCTTGACATATTTAGGCATAGGCATTTCACTCATATTGTCTTAGGCATTTAGGCATTGATCAAATCCTTCAAAGCTTGTTGTAGGACTTGGACTTTTATTTCAGATTGCTCGCATGATGAATCTGAGGGCAACACATCAACCAACAAGCTAGAAGGTGTTACAAAAGTGAATCATGGAGGTCTTGGCGGTTTTCTAGTATAATCATTCTTTTGTTTACTTCCATTGTATTTTGTAATTGCTTTGGGTTTATTGTCTTCATTGATTTGCTAACTTTGAATCTAATCCTAAATTTACCCTTAGTTACATTAGTGAACCTAACATATTTTAACACATTTTGAGAAATCTTGGAGTTGGATTCTTTTGTTGCAGGTTTTGTTTGCTTTTTGTTGCAGGTTTGACATCATTGTGGATAAAGCCCTAATTTCCAAATATTTGACTATAACTTTCAAATGGCTACATATTTTCTAACAAAATATTTTCTACATATTGGGGATAATGTCAGAGGCTTTCATTCCAAAAATAATATTTTTTGGATCAGTTTTATTTTTTTATAATTTTTTTTCTGTTTTTCATGAAAAATTAATTTTGAGAGAAAATTATCAAAAATTTTAGATATGTTTACATTTCTGGAAATATCTCTAAATTTTAATAGGGGTCTATTCTTTATATTTTAAATTTGGATGCGAAATTATTAGTCAAATAACATATCTTTTAAAATTAGGGTTTCGCAATTAGTTGCTTATATCTCATGCACGGTTGTAGAAATGATCACAATTTTTTTTTATTGATTTGGGATGACATCAGATGACTCCATTCCAAAAATCAAAAATTTGGGAGCTGTTTTGTATTTTTTATAAAAAATTTATGATTTTTCATAAAAAATTAATTTCAGGTACAAAACAAAAAATATTTCTAATTTATTTACATTTTTGGAAACCTCTTGAGATTTTAGACATTCTTTATTGTCTATGTTTTTCATTTTACTATCAAAAAAGTTTCTAAAAATCATATTTGTCTTGACTAGCTAACCCTCTAATAGCAGTGATCAATTATCTTGTTAGGTTTTGTTGTTGGTTTTGTGCATGTGCAGAAAATAAACACTTCAAAGAACACAATGGATCAAGTGGAAAAAATGATGCATCTAACTATTTTTGCAGATCGATAGTCAAAGACATATTCAAACTATTGACATGTGGTTTTGTACCTATGTTTGTCAAAGATTTATTTCTCAAACCACTTGTTTGCATTTTTTAATTTAGGAACATTTCCTTTGGTGCTCTAAAATGAATTTTGTTTGCAAGTGTCTGATTGTGTTTACAAAATGGTAGGTGAGTATGCTCTCACCTTCTGAAAACTTGGTGATCAGAAAATCAGACCCATTTTTATTTGTTTTTAACCCCACGACTTAGTATATCAGAGTATCCTCTCCCCTTGCACTTTCAGGTGATCTTGGGTGCAAGAGAAATGGTTACTAACTCTATAAATTAGGCCTGCCTGGGGATTTCATCACCCCAATGCAACTCAAACCAGAAATGGAGCTAAAGTCAAGCTACCCCCGACCGGTATACAAATGTGAATCTTAAGGAAAAACCTAAGATTACGAGTTTGGATGTGTCATACGGATAGAGTAGTACTCCCATAAACCCTGTTGAGCTTAACCTCTTAAGACTGGAGTGCCACCTAATTGGTGATTAATCTCTTGCCCCATGTATGGCCACTCGAACGGGGGTTCCAAACTAAACACCTTTGTGTAGTAGGCCAAAAACCTTCTATTTGCTAGCATAGCACCGGTCAGTGTGAAGGCATCCACACTTTTGTAGTCTGTAGTAGAGGTGATCAATCTGCCATGGGAGTTACATGGGGGTTGGAAGCTTGGTTGGCCTGAAAAGAGAGTGCACTGTAAGGGGGAGCCTGTGTAGCCAAGCTTCTGAATTCACATGCTATAGATATGCAGTTGGGGAAACCCACGTGGAATCTAGCGAATATTGTCCTAGCCTAACCTACGATTGTACTTGTCTTATGTGCACTTGCTTACATTCAAAACATTGTGCTTTTCAAGTGCTTTCTAGATTTTCAAACAATATACAAAACATTCACAAATCTGGACACAAACAATTGACCTTAGACAACTCAGACTTTTCAACAAAACATCAAAAAAAATCTCAGTTCTCATTTTGAACTTAGACTTTGCATTGTCCATCATTGTCCTCATTTGACATCTAGACTTGGCACTGGTCATTTTCCTTAGTCAACATCTTCATTGTCACCTTGGCATTTGGTAACCTTTCTTGACAAGTTTATCACCTTGCATCAATCTTTTCCTTAGACAAATGTTATCATCACCTAGTCATCCTAGTCGACATTTAAGGAAACATAGTCTTGCATTTTCATCCTTATCAAAAATCCAAAAAACATAGGTTGTCATTGTAAGCGGTAGCAGGGGAAAAATGAACTAAACTATGCATCTACGCTTCTAAATAAGATAATTGCATCTAAGATTAAGAAATTTAAATGAAATTAAACTACAAAATCTATAGAAATCTATCCTATTGCTCTCTAACTCTAAAGACTTCTCTAATTTACTTAGCTCTCAGATTTGTAAGCTAATTAAACTATTAAAATGACACTTAGAGAATGAGAAATGAATTATTCTACTCTAATATGATCTAAATGTGTAAATTCTATTCTAATAGTAGCCATGACTGCAAATGCTAGATGCTTGATTGCTGCTTGATGGATGCTGGATGAATGCTTGAATGCTGGATGGTTTGGATGCTTGAATGCTTTGGAAACCTGCAGAGTAAGATTGCATAAATTGGGATCATTTTCTTGTAGCCCAAGAGTTGTATTTATAGCTTTCATGGCAGCACAATTGCACAGGAAACCAGGATGAGGGGCTGTGATTTCCTCTGGAGAATCCAAAGGCATGGGATGAGAAGAAGGAGCTGATCATGGAGAATGGTTTCTCCCCATGAAAACACCAGGCAAGATAAGAGGGAAGGTGGGTGGAAGGTTGTTGAGAGAACTTCCTGCAAATTTTCCCTGAAGCTTTTCCCATGAATGGCAGTGCCATTAATTTGATTGGTGAGAAATAAATATTTATTGGTGAGTGAATAGTGCAAATTTTATGCATAAATTTAAATATTTTTAATTTATTTAAATTTAGCAAAAAAGGGGGAATAAATAATTTAACAAATCAAACTATAGGGTTTGTTTTATTAAATAAAAAGGAGAATGATAATTAAATAAAAGATTTTTAGCAATCTTTATTTAATTAAGAAGAAATGTGATTTTAAATAACACAATTTATTTAAATTGTGTATTTAATTTTAAGATAGAAGAAATAATGATAACAATTAAATAAAACAAAGTTTTTAATTTTGTTTATTTATTTAAGAGAGAAATAATATGATGAAAATGATAATAATTAAATAAAACAAAGTTTTTGATTTTGTTTATTTAATTTAGGAGAGAAAAATAAAAGAATTAATAAATGAACTTAATATAAATAAATATTTCTATTTATTTACTAAGTAGAAGAATTTAAGATTAATTAATCAAATAAGTCGTATTCAATTAATTAGATTCTCCAGACCATTTTTAGGTGTCTACATTTTGCCCCTCTTTGAAGTGATGTGTTTACGCAGTGCTTCAAAGAATGATTTTGCTTTAGCTACCAATATTGACGAAAGATTTTAAAGCATGCCCCAGACTTGCCCCAGATGATGAATTCCGAAATGATAGTGATATATGCCCCCTCGGGAGATAAATTGATGAATTTTGGATTTTTCCAAGAATTTTGAATTTTTATGATGGTTTGATGATGAATTGATGAAGAAACAATTTATCTCCTGACAAGATTATCAAAAATGGCCTTGTGATTGATAAGAATTAATTCCTCAGAAGGAAAATAAATAAATCCCATAAAATCCCCCAAAAATAGCCTATAAATGCTCCAAAGGTCATTTTCAAAAGTCATTTGTGCATTAACTTTTACAATCTTTGTGATAGAGACCCTTTAGAGTATTCAGAGCTAGGATGCCGATCCCATACCACACCCACCGACTCGAGCATGTGTGCCGTCATTAGCGTCCGGCCGACTATGGACCTCCGGTATGTGCCTCAACTCATCCTCGTAATTTGTGCCTATATTTTTTTATGTGTATTTGAATGTTTTTAGAGTTTTTGCGCGTAGTGAACGCAGTGTAGCGCGCCCATGATTTTTTGTAGCGCGTCATAGTTTTAGCGCATTCGGTCAATAGCGTAGCGCATCCAGTAAGTTTTGTAGCGCGGCAGAAGTTTTAGTGCGCAGGGTCAGTTTTGCAGCGCATTAGTGAAATTTTGTAGCGCACCAGAAATTTGAGCGCGCAGGGTCAGATCTGTAGCGCGCCTGACGAATTTTGTAGCGCGCCAGAAATTTTAGCGCATTAGGTTGATTTTGTAGCGCTTTTGGTATAGATTGATGTAATCATTGTGCGTTTTGATTTTCGTTGATTTGTTTTTGATTCCATCTATTTTAGTTTTATCTTGACTAAAATATATGGGAAACGATCTCATGATGAGCGAGATCTATTGAGTGATAATAATTACCCTCATGATAGGCGAGGAATAATTATGCATTCTGAATGATTGAACCCAATTAATAGATGAGGGATCCTTGATGTTTTGATAGGTTGATAGGAAAAAGCACAATTTTCAAAAATTTGATGATCTTTTGATATTTTGATTAAAATATTTTGTTTTGCATGAGTATAGGAGTAGTTAGATGTTATCCAGGTGCGAGAGCAGTTCCCCTGGCCCTTTGATATGATACCGAGACTGTCACCTGATGAGAGATAGCATATTGCTGCTTGTGGTTTAGCGACTTTACTTGACATACCCCATATTAGACTCAATAGGGGTCTATTGACAGCTTTGGCAGAGCGGTGGCATAGTGACCACAACACCTTTCACTTACCTACTGGCGAGATGACCGTGACGCCAGAGGATGTATGGCGTATTCTTCGTATTCCCTTTGTTGGAGAGATTGTAGTTCATGATTTAGAGGAGGTTGGTGGTGTAGAGGCCATGCAGAGAGTCTTTCAGGATCTCCACATTGCAGGAGAGTGGCTCCCATGGATAGATATATATGAGGCTTATGCTCCACTCCCTTCAGTGTTGGCTGGCTTTATTGGTGGATTCCTCTATCCTGATAAGAGTTCAAAGGGTCTATCGCTTGGATGGGGTCGGGTGTTAGAGGGTCTCGTGGTCTATAGGACGAGATATGCATGGGGCATGTGCATTCTTGCCCAGTTATATCATGACTTGCATTGGATTGTTTATCTCGGCGGCAGTAGTCTATCAGCAGGAGCTACCCTTCTCTAGGTATGGGCATGGGAGCATATTGTTGTTACGCGTCCCATTCCAGTGTTGGCCAGACCAGCGACAAGGCCATATGTATTTCGATATAGAGGCAGGCCTACCCAGCATATGATGGGTAAGCTTGAGTATTGGAGGCGTATTGTTGATGATATTGAGGCAGTGACCTGACATCCGTACTTAGATTGTGATGCCTGGGACGATGATGATATTGAGTTGGGGTTCTTGTCCGATTTGATGTATTTGATCGAGAAGAGCCCTAGGGTCTTGGAGCGATTCCTGTTTCGTCGTGTGTACAGGCAGTATGGCATTGTGTAGTGCATACCATTGGGTGTAGCACATTATGGCCAACGTCATATAGATGTTCCTGATTGGGTTCCCAGCTTGCCTTACAGGGCACTTGTTGAGGGTTACCGTGCTTTATAGCCATCAGCATGGGATGTTTGGTGGGATATTGTCAAGGCACCCATTACTCCTGAGTATGGAGAGTATTTGGCTCTACACCCTCCTCCATGGATCACTATTCTAGATGAGCCAGCACCTGTACCAGCGGCAGCACTAGCAGTAGCACCAGCAGCACCAGTAGGGGGTGTTCAGGTTGGTCAGCGACGGGGGAGAGAGGAGGATGTTGATGTGGATGTGGAGAGTAGCTCGGAGACCGATAGTGATGAGAGCTCCGATAGCAGTGATGATAGCAGTGCTAATGATGGTGGAGATGGGGGGAGACCGAGTGTAACAGGTACATCAGAGCCATCCTCTAGTGCGCCTCGTAAGAGGCAGGCTGTTACTTCTTCATCGGCAGATCCCTCAGAGATGGCAGGTTTACAGGTGCAGGTGCAGGGGTTATTAGCACAGACGCAGGCTCAGACGCAGGCACAGCTGGCTACCACACGGACTCAAATTACATCTCTGATTAGTGAGAGAGATGGTACATTACAGGCAGCAGCGACCGCACAGGCTCAGGTGACAGGATTACGAGCACAGTTGTCCACTACCCAGGCACAGATCATAGCCTTGACTGCAGAGCGAGATACCATTAGACGGATAGCAAAGATAGCACAGGCGACCGCAGAGAGGTTACAGAGAGTGGCAGATGAGACTTCTGTAGTGGATTATATGTGAGAGGCCATGTGGGCAGGTGCTGAGATTGAGTTCTACCGGAGCCGGTACCATGAGTTTTGCCCCCCAGAGCAGAGAGTCAGCTATGCTCAGTCGCGCTTAGAGAGGACTCGATCGAGGACAGTGAGCAGAGGTGTGACACAGCCTCTTCCGAGAGATCTGAGAGATCCTGGGACGTCTGGTGGTGGTACCGATACTGGTGCTAGACCTGCTCCTTCTAGTGGGAGTACTACTTGAGATTATATGTGTACCCATTGAGAGATTGATACAGCCATTTTTGACTTGATGTTATTTTCATTCTTTTTCGGACTTCATTGTATACTTGACACTTGATGAAATATATATGTGCAGTGGTTTGATTGATCTATGACATGATTTTACATGTTTTATGTGATGGATGCATTGATTTTATGATGTATTCATTGATTTTATGGTTTATTGATGTGATGGATGTATGGATTTTATGATGTATTGATGTGATGGATGTAGTAATGATGGTGTGAAATGATATTGATGATGTATTTCTTTTTTTTAATGAGATGTAATATATGATAGATAAAATGTGATGTTAATGAATGATGTATGGAAATGCAAATGAATGTTGAATAAATGAAATGTAATGATGAATGTAAATGTAAATGAAATGTAATGGTAAATGCAAATTTTATATGGAAATGTAATGATATATGGATAAACGAAATGTAATGGTAAATGTAAATGGATGATGGATGGAAATGTAAGATGTATGGAACTGTAAGTGATAGAGATGGATGATAAATGTAAATGAAATGTAATGGTAAATGCAAATTTTATATGGAAATGTAATGATATATGGATAAACAAAATGTAATGGTAAATGTAAATGTAAGATGTATGGAAATGTAAGTGATAGATATGAATGATAAATGTAATGATGTATGTAAATGCAATGATGTATAATGATGGAAACATGATAATGTAAATGGAATGATAAATGAATGAATTGGAAATGTAATGATAGATGAGTAGATGAAGTTTAATGAATGGTGAAATGTAAATATAAATAGATGATATAAGAATGATATGTAAATGAAATGATGTATGGATGTGTCAATGTATCTAATGAAATGAAAATGAATGATGAGATGTTTATTGTGAATTTATGATGAGATGAAGAGATGATCCTATATGCATGCTGTGTATGAAAATTGTATGTGTCGAGTATACTCAGTCTTTAAAAGAAAAGATATCATTTGTGAATGAATCATTGTAACTTGTGCCACTAGTACTCTGTAGATGTATTATTATGAATGCAATCTATGTTAACCATGCAAATGCCTATTTTATTAATGCAAATCTAAGTGTCATTTCAATAATCATTTTATTCTGCTTTGTATCATCACTGAGATTTATTTTAAAATGTTGAAAGCGAATACAAGCATCATGGTATAAGATAGACCAATGATGACCTGAGTATTTCTTTCATGATTTTTGATATTGCAAGTGAAGACAAGCATCATGGTATAAGATAGACCAATGATGACCTGAGCATTTCTTGCGCAAAAAAACAAGAATTAATCATTTTCTTAAGTGAAGTTGAATGTCATCCATGATACTTGGTAGAGCACTTCCCGCGACCATTCACAAAATAATAATGATTAACTCACAAAACAGTAAACAAAGAAAAGGTATAATTCTTCTTCCTTACTTCTCTAGTTCAATACATCATTGAGTAGCTCCAAAGAAATGATAATCAAATGATAAAATGAAGAGCACAACAATTCAAATTCTACTTAATGTATTTTCAAATCATTATTCAGATTAGATCATCAGTGTTGAGATGTGTGTGCTGATGTGTGCATGATATTCCCAAACGTTTTTCTAAAAGACCTATCCTAGGGATCTTGGGGACTAATCAAAGATTAGTCTTGCCTACGTTATACATGCAGAGACCACATAGTTCGACTGACACATACTCCATTTTTGACTGATGCAGACTCTATTTTTTGTGTTTTTGATTTTCTGATGTTTTTTTGGATTTTGGATTTTCTGATGTTTTTGGATTTTGGATTTTGTGATGTTTTTAGATTTTGGATTTTCTGATGTTTTTGGATTTTGAATTTTGTGATGTTTTTGGATTTTGGATTTTTTGATGTTTTTGGATTTTGATGTATTGCCACTTGATGTTGTCATGTTTGACTGCCCTTACATGCAAGCTGAAAGTCTACTTGTACTAGATAACACTAGGATGTTGCCCCCAAGCTAGGGTAAAACATGGTATCTCTGCTATGATATGGATAGCGAGAATCTCAACTGATAGATGGAGATGATATGAAAGGAAACAATCGTAACAACACTGTACCCAGTAGATAGAGGAGTTTGGTGAAAATCACAAGTAATGCCTGTTTGCCAAGTTTTCATCACTTGTTATTATTGTGTCCTCTTCCATTTTCTTTTGTATTATTATTATTATTATTATTATTATTTTTAAAAAAATTTTGTCTTTTTCTCTTTTCTGTCATCATGACGCCTGTTTGCCAGGTTTTCATCAAGACAACTTTATTGACCGTGCACTAGATATCCTCAAGTGTAGAATCGCCTGAGATGAATGCTGTTGATGGGCTCCTCCAACATGTCTCCTTCTGGTGTAGATAGTCAGTATGCTCCTGATCCATAGACTGATATGATGACATAAGGTCCTATCCAGTTAGGTTCAAACTTTCCTTTCTTTTCTCTGTCTGTTTGATTTCTAGGGTTTTCCTGTAGGACCAAGTCTTCGATCTGGAAGACTCTAGGCTTAACCCTATGATTATAGTTCCTAGACATCCTTTGTTGATAGGCTGTTAAATGATTGATAGCTTGTTGTCGACGTTCATCAAGTAGCTCTAATTCCTGAAGTCTAGAGATCCTATAATCTTCATCTGAAATGAGTCCCTTTAGTGAAACACGAAGAGATGGAATTTCTACCTCAATAGGTAGTATTGCTTCTGATCCATAGACAAGAGCATATGGTGTAGCTCCTGTTGGTGTTCTGATGCTAGTCCTGTAAGCCCAAAGAGTAGGGTTAAGATGAACATGCCAATCACGTCCCACTTCATTTACAGTCTTCTTGAGAATCTTTAAGATTATTTTGTTTGAAGCTTCTGCCTGCCCATTACCTTGAGGGTAATACTGGGTTGAAAAGCGATGTTGGATGTGGAAATTTTCACGTAGCTCTTGGACGTCTTGGTTTTTGAAAGGCCTGCCATTATCTGTGATGATTGACTGGGGTATCCCATATCTACAAATGAGATAATTAAGAATGAAAGATGATATTTGCTTTCCAGTGATTGTGGTTAAGGGAACTGCCTCCACCCATTTTGTAAAATATTCAGTTGCTGTGATAATGAACTTGTGTCCATTAGATGAAGATGGGTGAATTTTCCCTACCAGGTCTAATCCCCACTGATAGAAAGGCCATGTAGTTGCAAATGGATGCAGCCCCTGTGCTGGTGCATGTATAAGATTGCCATGGATTTGGCATTTTGAACATCTTTTAACAAACTGATAAGATTCTTGCTCCATGTGTGGCCAGTAATACCCCAAACGAAGGAGTTTCTTGGCTAAAGATAATCCACTTGAATGCGTACCACAAATTCCTTCATGGACCTCGTGTAAAGCGGAAGCGGATTTGTCATGTTCTAAACCACGTAGAAGAGTACCATCTAGGCCTCGACGGTAAAGGGTGTCAGCAATAATGGTATGTTTGGTGGATTGGCGTATGAAGTTGCACTTTTGGTTGCGAGAAAGATCTGGCGGTAAGATATTATCTTTCAGATAAGTATAAATGTCTCCATAAATGGAAGATTGGGCACTATCCAAAAGGCTTATGGTTTAGGATTTGGGATTTCCGTATGCAGGATTTGATACTTGTTCTATAATAAATCGATAACGATCTTGCATTTCAGGCATTTGTAGAAGAGATGCTATTGTGGACATGGCATCTGCTGCTTTGTTTTCTGATCTTGGTATCTGCTCAAATTTGATTTCTATGAAGTATTTTCTTAGGTCATCCACCAGCCTCTTGTACAAAATTAGTGTGTCATCCTTAGTTTGGTAATCATTGTTGACTTGGTAGATGATTAACTGGGAGTCTCCATACACCTGTAGTTCTATGATTTTCCATTCAATAGCCACTTTAATTCAAAGGATCAAAGCTTCATATTCTGCCACATTGTTAGTGCAATGGAAGGTAAGCCTGTATGATCACGGGACTGTGTGCCCAAGAGGTGTGACAAATAGAATTCCTGCCTCTGATCCATGTTGTGTGTAGGATCCATCGAAGTAGAGTTGCCATGGTTGTGTTGTAACGTTCAGGATATCTGCATTGGGAAATTCCATGGTCATAGGATGACTGTATGATAATGGAGCTTATGCTAATTGATCGGCGATGACTTGTCCTTTGATAGCTCACCTTTCAACATATTGAATATCAAACTCACTGAGGAGCATGACCCACTTTGCCAACCTTCCTGTTAAAGCTGCTTTGCTTAGTAAATACTTGAGAGGATCAATTTTTGCAACGAGCTTGATAGTGTGAGTGAGCATATAATGTCATAATTTTTGTGTTGCAAATATTACTGCTAAGCATGATTTTTCAATGAAGGTGTAGTTTACTTCATGTCCATTGAGTGTCCTGCTGATATAGTATATTGCCTGTTCTTTTCCTTCTTTATCCTCTTGTGCTAGCAAGGCTCCTAAAGAAATATCTGTTGTTGCGATATATAGCAACAATGGCTTGTCTTCGCTGGGTGGTACCAAGATTGGTGGTGTCATCAGATAATGCTTGATTTGATTGAAAGTACTCTCACACTGTTCATCCCATTTAAAAGGCACATTTTTATGCAAAAGATGGTTGAATGGATGACACCGATCTGCTAGTTGAGAGATGAATCTTCTGATGGACTGTAGTCGGCCTTGTAGAGATCTTAATGTACTGATATTCTTAGGAGGTGGCATTTCCATAATGGCTTGGACTTTTGCTGGATCTACTTCAATTCCCTTTGTAGAAACTATGTATCCTAGGAGTTTTGCTGATGTTACTCCAAAGGCACATTTCTTAGGATTCAATCTGACTTTGAATTTTTCCAACCTGTCAAATATTTTGGCCAATATCTCTAGATGTCCTTCCCTGGTGTAAGACTTGGCTAAGATATCGTCCACATAGTCCTCCATGAAGGTGTGCATCATATCATGGAAGATTGTTGTCATAGCTCGCTGGTATGTAGCTCCTGCATTCTTTAACCCAAAAGGCATGACGTTCCAGCAAAAGGTGCCCCATGGACATGTAAATGCTGTCTTCTCTTGGTCTTCAGGAGCTATCTTGATTTGATTGTACCCTGAAAATCCATCCATGAGTGAGAGCATTTGATGACCAGCTATGAGATCTACAATCATGTCTATGTTTGGTAAAGGAAAATCATCCTTTGGACATGCCTTATTTAAATCCCGAAAATTAGTACATATTCTAATGGTGTTATCTGGCTTTGAAACAGGTACAATGTTGGATATCCATTCTGCATAATCAATAGATCTGATGAATCCAGCATCCAGTAGTTTCGTCAAATCATTTTTAACTAATAATGCAACATGTGGATGCATTTTTCTCAGCTTCTGTTTTACTGGTTTAGTGCCAGCTGGTAAGGATAAGTGATGCATAATGAGATCTATGTCCAAGCCTGGCATGTCAGAGTATGACCAAGCAAAATTGATGCATTGTTCTTCAAAGAATTTGATAAAATCTAGTTTTTCTGTATCTGTCATGGATGCGGCCAGGTGTAGTATTCTTGCTTTCTCTACTGTGCCAATATTAATAGACTGTGTGGGTTCTATTAACACTGATGATCTTTCATGGTAATGTTGTGGGAGGATGTCAAACCTTCCATCCTTTGGTGCCTCAATGAGGTTTTCGCCATCGAATGCGTTCTTTATTTTTACTATTTTAGGATCAAATACTGCCATAGAATGGTTTTCACCATTAGATCCATTTTTTTCTTTCATATTTTTGCAATTGGAAGGCTTGGCATCCTCCTTCCTAAAAGCATAATTAAAATAAGTATTAGTAGAACACGTATCAGATTCTTCACAGCAGAGGTAGTTAATAATGGAGGAATCATTGTCAAATATAGGGAGATTAATAGGATGTTGGGGTTCACATTCGATAAGCTCGGGATGTAGTAAAGGCAACGAATCATTAGATGGGTTGAGGTCAGCGATTGTGAAAGTTCAGACGGAAATGTCGTCTAGGTTGTTTGTGGTTATGTCGAGGCCTACAAAGGTATTTTCTTCCACATCATTTATCTCAATCGATGTCCGTTCATCTTCACTTGAGTCATTGAAATTTTGTGTTTCAAAGACAATAGGATTAAAGCTTGAGCTTTGACCCTCCTCGTGTTCGGGAGTATACTTTTTGATAATGTCAATCTGAATATCCTCATAGGAAACCTCTGATAAGTTGTCCCACTCATACTCATTTGAATCTGTTTCAGAGTTATCTCTTATTTGAAGAATATGCTCCACAGTTTTATTGGTGATTTCTGCTCTTTCTTTTTTTGTGTATCCTAGTCCAGTTTTATCCTTATGTTGGAGCGTAAGAGGCTGGATTGGTTCCGTTATGCCTTGTTTCCTTAACCCAAGAGGTCCCTGTCTTGAATATCCCATCTTCTCCAGAATAGTTTTTCCTTTTCCATATTGATTTGTCTCTATGATGTTACTTGTGGAAGTGGAAGCTTCTTCATCTTTATAAAGCCAATTTAGTATGGCCTTATCTTCTAATTCTTCATCTAAGCCCCAGCTTTTACAAATCTACCATCTAATGTTGTTGTAGATTGTTCTGAATTGTTGGTATTTGTAGATGGTTGTCCATATGTTTGTAAGGAGGGTAACATTTGCAATAGATGAAATGAGTGTCCAACACCATATTCACTTATTCCTTTGTCACATATCTGTACTTCCTTGGTGAATTGATGTGAGAGTGGAGCCAATTGTTCAACATTTGCAGGGTTAGATTGTACCACCCTTATCTCTTGTGATTTTTGTTGTTTTGGAAGCCACTTTGAAATGAAGCTCTGTTGTTGCTCACTATCTGTTGTGCCAACTTCTCTATTGTTAGGTATGAATGTATCCTGAGATGTCTTCAATGTATGACAAGCTTGGGTGTCATTGTAGTCTACTGTGATTGTTACCTCCTGTCTGTTGATGGGAAATTTCAGGCATTGATGATAGGTAGAAGGTACTGCTTGCAGATCATGTATCCAAGGGCGTCCCAATAATATGTTGTATGTCAATTCCCTATCTAAGACTTGGCAAACCACTTTTTGGACAATAGGTCCCACTTGAATGGGTAATATGATTAATCCTTTAGAGGATCTTTCTTCTTCATCATATGCTTTGATTGTGATTTTTATTCTTGTATCAATGGCTTCATCTAAGTATCCTAGTGCATGAATCAGCTTTAAGGTACAAATATTTAAACCAGCCCCTCCATCTATTAGGACACGTTTTACACGATGTTTATGGATAAGGACTTCAATATGAAGGGTGGAATTATGCGGATGGGTGAGTGATACATCATCATGTTCAGAAAATGAAAGGAAATGAGGTGCAGATAGATGTCCCACCATAGCTTGGAATTGACACACATCCGGATTGTTAGGTACCGTAGTTGATACAAGAGCTTGTTCAAAAACCTCTTTGTGTGATGGGGAAATCTTCAAAAGTTCCAAGATTGATATTTATGCCAATATTTTCTGCAATTGATCGATGAGATTATATTGATTGGAGGGAGGATCTACTGATGGGGATGATATTGATGCTCCTTTCAATATAACTTTGGATTGTGCCCTTGTTGTGGCATTAACTGGTTGGTACTCTTGTTTCCCTTTGAGTGTGACTACATTGATTTGGTTTTCGGATTTGTCCATATGTTGTACCAAATTGGTAGATGTAATGTCGTTGTTCTGATTGATTTGGTTGCATAACTCTTCATCCACCTTGGCAGCAGAAAAACAAAGGATTGTTGCGTCATAAACATAACCAACATTTTTACCTTTGGTGTTTGTGGAAGAAGATTCTCCTTTCTGATAATTGGGTAGAGGATTTTTGAATGTTGTATGATCTTTGTTTGTTTGAGGGCCCTCTACAAATACTTTCTTTTGATCTATGAGGTCTTGTACCGCATGGTTTAATTGCCAACAATTTTCAGTCATGTGACCTTTATTTTGATGATAGTGACAGTAATGTAAGTCATTCCACCATGGTGGTTTGACTTGAGGGTCCCAATTTCTAGCCTCTTGCACTTGAATGAGTTTTTCGTTTAAAATTTCTTTGAGGACTGATTCCAATGATTGTCCTAATGGCGTGAATTTCCGTTTATTGGATGGTCGTTGGAATGATTGGGCTTTTGTTTCTCCACTGTTTTGATTATTTCCTTGATCACTACTTTGTTTGACATTAAAACCATTGTTTTGTTTGTTTGTAGTGGTTGGTGTCAAGGTGAGTACTGGTTTAGGTGCGTGTGTATCAATTATGGTATCAGTATTCTTGTTCTTTTGCCAAAATCTTGGCTTTTCATTGTTGTTGTTAGAGGAATGGTTATTGTTTGAACCTTCAGTGAAATGTTTGATTGTTCCTCTTTTGATTAGAGCCTCTTCAATTTTGAGCCCCTTTTCGATAACTTGTTCAAAGGTAGATGGGAATTGTAAGTCCAATCTATAATTCATGTCATCTACTAAATTATCAATGAACATCTCTATCTTCTCCTCTTCAGGAATAGATCTAGGGTATTTAGCAAATAGCCTTCTCCATCGTTGGAGAAAGGAGAGAAACTTTTCACCCTTTGCTTGTTTGGTGTTGTAGAGTTCTTTTAAGGTTACCCCATGTTGGATGTTGAATGAGAAGTGTGTTATGAACCTATTGATTAGTTCCTCAAAGGATTGAATTCCAGGTTCTAATTTAGAAAACCACTCCATGCAAGTGTTTCCTAAGCTTCTTGGAAATAATCGTAGTAAGTAAGAGTCCTCGTGTGCGAAGTCTATGCTCATAGCTCGAAATTCCCGTACGTGGTCAAACAGATCAGTTCTCCCATTGTATTTGTTATATGTTGGGTACTCACAATACCTTGGAAATGGTATCATGTTAATGCTTGAGTCAAATGGATAAGGGAAAATGTCTTGTAATAGATATCTCTTTGTTGGCCCTTGTTGGATATTTTGGAACTGTAATTGTAACTGTTGGATTTGTCTTGTCAAAGCATCTATTTGATTTGGATTTTCTATATTAGTTGAATTAGGTGTGGTTGTTTCCTTGAGTTGATTGACATCAAAGTCTTTAGGAAGCTTAGCACCTTTGTCAGCTAATAATAGAAGATACTTTTCCATATCTTGCTCTAGCATCTTTTCCATAAATTTATGGAAATGAGGGTCTTGTTGAACTTTCTCGATTTCCTCTGCAGTTATTTCTTTCTCATGCGAGTTACTAAGAGGATCAGTGTTGCTATATCGTCCCCAAGGGTTTTCTTCAGCCATGGCTGCTATTCTTTCATTTTCTTGTTCTTGTTGTTTTTGATATGCTGCTCGTGTGAAAATAGGCATACAAACGTTTAAAGTTTTACTCTAGACTTTGATCTTGGATTTGATTGGATAAGTGTCAAAGTTGTTGATTTAAAATCTGATTTCATCTTATCTAGTTTCGTGATGAAAGGATGATAGAATCCTTGATAGGAAAACTTTGACAGAAAATCTCAGATTTTGGTGATAATAACACTTATGCAAGATGCTGCAAGATCTAGGTGTAGGGGTAAAGCTTTTTCTTTTGTGTGACTTAAGTGTTCTGGACTGTGAAAAAAAATGTTGTGGACTGATGAAAACCTTGTATTCAATATGGGCAAACTGATAAAATGTCCTATTAACTCTCTATTTTTTTGGTTTTATGGTGCGCTAAAACAGAGACCGGGCGCGCTAAAACAGAGATTGGGCGCACTAAAACAGATACTGGGCGCGCTAAAACAGAGACCAGGAGCGTTAAAACAGAGACCAGGCGCGCTAAAACAGAAACCAGGCGCGCTAAAACAGATACTGGGCGCGCTAAAACAGATACCGGGCGTGCTAAAACTATGACCTTAAGGTGTTTTAAGACAGAAAAAAAATTATCTTATTCTATGAAACTCACTTGGTCTGGTATCATATTGGATGGCCGGTTGTGGAATGTATTCTGGACGAATTCTCTGACTGTGATTGTGGTGTTGCCTAAGAGCTCTTCTTTGGAAATATGCTTGTGAATCTAAGGGAGCTACGGCGTAGTCGTCCGTATAACCTCTAGAGAAATCGTGATACCTATGAATAAATGTCCTATGTTGGAGTAGAACTTTCCTGCTTTGATACATAAATCGTTGTTTTCTTAGGAGTTGTTTGTATGCAAGTGTTCTCTTTGGTTTTCGGATTCGTTTGGCAAGAGATTTCTTGACAAACTTGGTGGATACCCAATCTCGAATCATGAGAAATCCACAAGTGCTTTGATTTTAAGGATTTTTTGTGATGATCTTATCTGAGTTTAATGATAGAAAACATAGCAATCAAGAATAGAATGGTTGTATTTAAAAATCCTAGAATCTAAACAAATGGTGTATGTTCTCAAGAATCAATGATTCTTTTTTATTTTTACTAGTTTGATAACAAGATAAAACACATCAAATAGACTCACTCCTAGAGACAAAAGGTCATTGTTATATACTCGAACGGCCCACAACTTGGAATTGCGTCGACTCACACAGCCATGTCACCCCCTAGAGGGCACCCGTGTTTTTGTCTTTTCCAGGTGTGTACTCAGAGTGACGGAAGTGGATACCGGATCCCCTGAGCAAATAGTCCTTGGCAATTATATGGTGAGTGCTTGAGGGTAGATTCTTCCCCGCCCCTGCACCGCCGAGTATTACAATGTTTGGAAACTGACAGGCGTGCTTCTATTTCTAGGTTCTTAGATAGGGTTTCCGTTCGGAGTGGCAAATGGATAAACTCCCTCGAGAGACCTCCCAATCTTTAAAACAAAGATTTTGGGGATGGTTATCCTGCGCACTTCCGTTGAAAGAGGGTTTCCCCAAATTCACATAAATTTTTAAGTGGGTTGGAATACCATGGCTTTTGGTTGTCCCCACTCAGGTCGTTCCCGTAGGGTGAGTACTTTTTCCCACTACGGCAGGCCTGTCTAAAGGTTTTAAGAAAGCATAAAATTGCATAAAGTAAATGGTGAGTCTGGTATTCTGATGCACCCAGTAAAGGGGAGAGCATAAACCTATCACCCAAACACAGCAAAATGTTGTTCTTTTTTAAAAATCCAAAAAGACAAGTGATTTACTCTAATCGAGATATTGCTCCATGATAAGCATGATGTTCAATTTTTAAACCTCAAAAAGAAATGTGACGTTTCTATCCTAGGATTGGTAAATTTTAATCCATTTCTATCCTATGATTGGTAAGTTTTAACCATTTCTATCCTAGGATTGGTAAATTTTAACTGTTTCTATCCTAGGATCGGTAAATTTTAACCAAACAAAAAGCCAAAAATGAAATCTGGCCACGGACGCGTCAGATCCAGATGAAAGAAATGCTTTTAAAGATGAAAAGATGGCGCGCTGAAACAGAAACCAGGCACGCTGGAACAGGAACTCGGCGCGCTGGAACAGTAACCGGGCGTGCTGGAACAGTAACCGGGAGCGCTGGAATAGGAACCCGGCGCACTGAAACAGACCCCAGGCGTGCTGCAAAAATTCACGATCCCGCGAAAACTTTCATGCTGATTCCTGTACGACACAATTTCTAAAATTTTAGTAAAATATGGGGTATTGCCCCACGGTGGGCGCCAAATTATGAGCGGTAGAAGGGGAAAAATGAACTAAACTATGCATCTACGCTTCTAAATAAGATAATTACATCTAAGATTAAGAAATTTAAATGAATTTAAACTACAAAATCTACATAAATCTATCTATTGCTCTCTAACTCTAAAGACTTCTCTAATTTACTTAGCTCTCAGATTTGTAAGCTAATTAAACTATTAAAATGACACTTAGAGAATGAGAAATGAATTATTCTACTCTAATATGATCTAAATGTGCAAATTCTATTCTAATGGCAGCCATGACTGCAAATGTTGGATGCTTGATTGTTGCTTGATGGATGCTGGATGAATGCTTGAATGCTGGATGGTTTGGATGCTTGAATGCTTTGGAAACCTGCAGAGTAAGATTGCATAAATTGGGATCCTTTTCTTGTAGCCCAAGAGCTGTATTTATAGCTTTCATGGCAGCACAATTGCACAGGAAACCGGGATGAGGGGCTATGATTTCCTCTGGAGAATCCAAAGGCATGGGATGAGAAGGAGCTGATCATGGAGAATGGTTTCTCCCCATGAAAACACCAGGTAAGATAAGAGGAAAGGTGGGTGGAAGGTTGTTGAGAGAACTTCCTGCAAATTTTCCCTGAAGCTTTTCCCGTGAATGGCAGTGCCATTAATTTGATTGGTGAGAAATAAATATTTATTGGTGAGTGAATAGTGCAAATTTTATGCATAAATTTAAATATTTTTAATTTATTTAAATTTAGCAAAAGGAGGAATAAATAATTTAATAAATCAAACTATAGGGTTTGTTTTATTAAATTAAAAAGGAGAATGATAATTAAATAAAAGATTTTTAGCAATCTTTATTTAATTAAGAAGAAATGTGATTTTAAATAACACAATTTATTTAAATTGTGTATTTAATTTTAAGATAGAAGAAATAATGATAACAATTAAATAAAACAAAGTTTTTAATTTTGTTTATTTAATTAAGAGAGAAATAATATGATGAAAATGATAATAATTAAATAAAACAAAGTTTTTAATTTTGTTTATTTAATTAGGAGAGAAAAATAGAAGAATTAATAATGAACTTAATATAAATAAATATTTCTATTTATTTACTAAGTAGAAGAATTTAAGATTAATTAATCAAATAAGTCGTATTCAATTAATTAGATTCTCCGGACCATTTTTAGGTGTCTACGTTAGTGTTAGTAAGTTTTTGTTCATTTATTGTTTTGTAGTTATCTTTGTGCATCTTTGACATTATACCCATTAACATAGGAGCAATTGCAGATTAACATGAGTAATTGCATATATATATATATATATATATATATATATATATATATATATATATATATACATATATATATATACATACATACACACACAGAGGGTTAGTGTGAAAGCATAAAGATATTCAAGATAAAATTAGTTTAGTGGCTCTTAAGTGTTATTCTAATAGCTCTTTTACAATTTCTTTATTTGTCTATAATATTTAGTGCCAAGTAATGTAGCTCAAATTTTGTGGTGTTATACCCATTTTGCACTGATTATTGCTACCCATTGGCTTTACGAGTTCTATTTAATGTGGGTTTTTGTTCACCTATCATTTATGTGTGATTCTTAAGTGTTATTTTAACACCTCTTACAACTATTACATAGACTGCTTGTATTGTACCAATATGTTTCATGATATTCTTTTTTTCTCATCTATTTGAAGATCCTTATAACAAACTATTGATTGTTGTGGTTATTTTGTTTGGATGGAACATGTTATATATCTTGTATCAATATGTTTCATGATATTCTTTTTTCTCTCATCTGTTTGAAGTTCCCCATGACAAACTGTTCTTCATGATAATCATTTTTTTAGTTCCCTATAACAAACTGTTCATTATTGTAGGGTGATCCCATAATAGTGGTTTTACAATTTTTATTGGCGGACGAAATTATTATTTTAACTAAATCTTTACATTGAGGGCACCTATAGCGGCTAAATAGTGAGGAATTTGAAAATGGTGCAAACTAGAGTCTCATCAATTTTTTTTTGTAGATTCTAAAAATATTTTTTTCAAATTTTTTGGAATCAAATTTCACTTCTTTTTCCATCTCCCACGAAAATTGATTTTTTTGAGAAAACAACATTTTTAAAAAGTGACGCACACCGTATAACGCATAACTTTCTTTCCATGAAGGATAAAATTCTAATTCTTTTCAAATTGAAATTTGTAACTCTGATATCTGAATTAGCTTCCACTTGGTTTAGATAGTTTTTTATTGAATATTTTTCCTTAATCAAGTTTCAAAGATCAAGCAATTACAATTGAGACCATGTGACCATTATAGCAGTATTTTTGTATATGTCAAATTTTAATTTAATTTTTGTTTGATCAAGGACTTCAATACAATTTGCACTCATATTTTCAAAAAAAATTGATAATATTCTATTTTTCCACATGTGAAGAACAAAGAAATTCATTTTTTAGATGAAAAACCTATGTTTAATAAAACTTAAAAACAAATACATAACAAAACCAAAACATATTAAAATTATATTCATTGGATAGCTTGTTCTGAGGAATACCATAATCATTTGAAATAAATTTTAAATGAATTCATTTGATCCCCCAAAATCTAAATCAAAGTGATTTTTTATCAGCATTTTGATAGGTGTAAAGGAGACACATTTATAGGTATGGTTTAAAACTAGCGAGGTTCTATCAAGGGGGTTTGATCTAAGGTGATTTGATCAAACCCTCTTCAATTGGAATCCTTAAAATGAAACTTTTTAAGGCTTAAATCACTATATTTTCTAAAATATGTGATTTCAGCTAAAAAATCCGTTCCTCTCGGTGTAAACCACTATTATGGCGTACCACAGCAATTTGTCTCTTCTATTCTAAAGTTCTATTTAATGTGGGTTTTCCAACATCTGTCATTTTCTTGTCATTCTTAAGTGTTTTTCTAACAGCTCTTTTCCAATTTCCCTTTTTATCTATAATATTTAGTAGTGAATAAGTGTTATTCTAATACCTCTTATACAATTACTATATTTGTCTTATATGTGTGTGTGTGTGTGTGTGTGTGTGTGTCTATGTTTCAAAGTTACAATTGTTACATAGACTACTTGTCTTCTACAAATATGTTTCATGATATTCTTTTTTCCTCATATGTTTGAAGCTCCTTATAACAAACTGTTAATTGTCATGGTTAATTTCTCTGGATGGAACATGTTATATGTCTTGTAGCAATATGTTTCATGATATTTTTTTTTCTCATTTTTTTGAATTTCTCCATTACAAATTATTCTTAATGATATTCTTCTTTTAGTTCCCCATAGCAAACTATTCATCATCATAGTTTTCCTCTTCTAGTCTCCATATTTTAAAGTTCTATTTAATGTGGGTTTTCAAACATTTTCCATTTTCCTATGATTCTTAAGTGTTTTTCTAATAGCTCATTTCCAATTTCCCTTTTTTACTATAATGTTTAGTAGCGATTAAGTGTTATTCTAATACCTCTTATATAATTACTCTATTTGTCTTCAATATGTATATGTGTATATGCATCTATCTATGTTTCAAACCATTAATTTTAACATATAGTTCACATTGTATACCATTCTCTTTGGAAGGATTTGAAGTTAAATCTATCAAAAACATACCAAGCAACAAATTGTGCAAGTACATGCCTTGCATAGAAAGGGTCTCTTGCTTGACATGGCATTAATTCTTGATCAAATAGACTTGATCATTCCCCTATTGGCAATTAAGTTATTGTGGAAGAACCAAGCCTTACTTTTCAAGCACATGTGGCTTGTTTTTCTCCTCAAAACTCTCCTCCGAGGGAGAATACCATGGTGATACAATATGCAAAAAATATTCATGTGTCTTGTTTCACTCAACAAGTGGTTCTTGATTGTCCTTCCTTAGGGATACATCAAAACAAGACTGTTGAGGGTATGAATGCACAAGCATCCATTAGATCCCCTTTGATCAATGGACCTCATAAATATCCCGTAGGACATCCTAATAACCCTCTCATCCTTTACCCACCTTATTCCATATCACACAACACACCCCTAACTCATCCTTCACAATTAATGGCCTTGAACATCATCCTTCCCAAAACATTAAAATTGTCATCTCACAAAATGCTCATGATTTGAATTCATTAGATTTTGTATCATCCTACAATGAAGAGAGAAAAACCTTGCAATATAAAGATTCTTGCATAGGTATGACATCCAAGCAAGCATTCTCTTTGAAGCCCATCACAAGACCACCTTCTCCTCTTGATCAAGAGGGTATCTTGTCGAGACTTCTCCAAGATCACTTGATCACACCCCCCCCCCAAAGAACTCATAAGAAATGCTATTCCAAGACTTCTTTTTTTACATATCATAGAGTTCATGGTCACTCTACTAATGAATGTCAGGCTTTGAGTCATAAAATCCAACATTTTTCAGGAGTTTGGTATGCTTCCCTATGTGGGGGCATCTAATTCATAAGTTGGCTCACATATGTCATACTTCTCTTTTCATTACATAGCTTATTGGAAGTATATGGTGTAGGGTTTTTAATTAAAGAAAACTCTCACAATGTCTTCTCTCTTCTTCTACTTTAAATCAATTGCTCACAGTACGGGTCCTCACAACCACTTTAAAGTGGGGGCATACATCACCACTCACATTTCATTGTGTGATTTTTTTTTTCTTGTGATTCCTTCTCTTGGAAGAATTACATACAATGTTGTTCAGGATGAGACCTTGCACTTATCCTCTCTTGGAGACATTAAGCATGATGTTCCCTTAGATGATACATTGCATGAACCAAGCAAAATCCCTATAAAAAATCCTTACACTATTTTACATTAATAATGTCTATGAGTGTCAAGCATACAAAGTTTTGTTTACCTCATAGAGCTCAAAAATAATTTTCCTTTATGGATCCTTATTAAAATTATCAAGAGGTATAACTTTGATATGGTTGAGCAAGAAGCCCATCTAGCAGCACAACTTTCCCCATACCCACCTATGTGTTTGTGAGTGCATACCAACTAGTATATGTTCCTCACCTTTTCAGATTTCTCACTCTATAAACGATAAAAAGTTTCATGGCCCCAAAGCTAGTATGTTGTGGGCTTCTCACCCTATAGATGACCTAAAGTTCTCTAGCCCAAGAGTGAGTACATCTTTTCCATCCTGTCTTTCATTTCTTTAGATATTTCCGTTGCATGATTTTGTATCTTGTTGGTTTGACTTAGGATCTTGGATCCTAGTGGCTTGATCACCTCTTTGATCTTTGTCATTCTTTATCGTTTACATCTGTACATGTGAATCTCTCTTGAATGTCTACTTTAGTGTGAGTTTGATGCAAGTTCATCCTCTCACTAAAATGGGGGCTAAATATGCCAGAGAAAAAAGGATCTCTTGCTTGACATGGGATTAATTCATGATAAAATGAACTTAATGAGGCCTTGATTCAAGTGTTGTGAGGAATTTTATGCATCCACACTAAGTCTTGGACCTTTACAAACTAAATAAAATGCTTTTATTGATGTCTTGTGAAGGTGTTGTGAAGTGTTGTAAAATATTTATACACTCTTCTAGATTCTATTCATTGCAATTCACCTAATAATCACTCTTTCATCACTAAACAAGTCATATTTTGAAGTGTTGTAAAGTCTTGTCACAAGATTTAATGCTTTTCTAGGTACAGCTTCACCATTTACACCTTTCTTATGCTTTATTTGACCCTTTTATGCCCTTATATGCTTTAATTAAGTGTATGTTTGAATGTAAACCTAGAAATAACATTAAATACAAGATAATTCCTGACACCCATTTTCAGGTCCTAGGTGGGACCCATTCGCCATGCGTGGTGAATGAATCCCCTTGGGTCCAAATTCAAAATATTTCAAAATTCCTTTCGAGTTTTTATTTGAAATCACTTGATGTTGGCCTGTGATGAGGTATGAATAGGTTACTAAGACACAAGAGTGTATAAATATGTGTTTTTATCCTCATTTTACATCTCTCATTCATCTCTTAATCTCATAACTCATTCGCAACATTCATTCATCAAGTCAAGCAAGTTAGGGATTTCACATTACAAGTTATCAAGATAGCTTCCTAAGAAATTCAAGGGAAGATCCTTCATTTTTTGCTACAAACTTTCAAGATCAATCATCATGGAAAGGTAATCTATTCCATTATTGCATGTTTCATTCTATTCTTTCATCATTTTGGTTTAATTGCCTGAAAGAGGTTTGACCAAGGCAAACCCCCATGCCCTAATATTCAACATCTCTCCCTCTTGTCTTGTGTGTTTATAGATTTAGGTCTCTTAGAAGCTTAGAAATAATTGAAGATCAATTTTCAAGGTTGTTAAAGTCTTCTCTTCATTCAACAAGACAAAATATCAACAAAAACTCATTTTCAGACCCACAAATCAAAAGCAGACACCTATAGGAAGTCAAAGTGTAGATTGAAAACTCTGGATTCCACTTTTGAAAATTTAGAAATTTAAATTTAGACTCATTCACCATGGGTGATGAATGAGTCCCAATCTAGGTCAGTTTTATGTTTTCTACATTTTCTGACACCCTTTTGACATAAACAAATTCTGCCTCAGTTTACCAGAACTGGAACCAATTCACCCAAAATTGAAAATGAGTCACTCCAAGTTTGAAAAAAAACATTAGGAGAATTTTAAATGTAATTTATAGTCTTCATCAAGGTTCAAAGTGCACACTTTCAGACTGGTTCTTTTTTGTTGCAATTTTCCATTTGTTTGTAGGAGATTCTGTATTAGACAATGTGTTTTCAAGCAAGTTATTTTCCTTTAATTTCCATTCATTAGTCAATCAATATTATTAGTTTCTTGCATTCAAACATTACATCTAGGAATTTTACATCCATTTTCCATCCATATCACATTAATCTTTGAATGTAAACATAAGCATTTTGGCCCATCTTTCTCCTTCTAGGTGAAAAACCCTAGAAGTGTTAGAAAGCAAGTGGGTGCCAAAAATCTATGTTGCAGCGTATAACACCAAAGATGCACAATATGTGTGTGTGTGTGTGTGTGTGTGTGTGTGTATGTATATATGTTTTTCTAATAGTTCCTTTACAATTTCCCTATTTGTCTATAATATTTAGTGCCAAATAATGTAGCTAAAATTTAGAATTGACAAGCCAACTATTACATAGATTGCTTGTCTTATATCAATATGCTTCATGATATTATTTTTTCCCTCATTTGTTTGAGGTTCCCTATAAAAAATTATTATATTTTTCTTGTGTGTAAGAAAATATGAGAACTAAACTAATCAATAACACACAACAAATGCAATGTATTACATTATGGGAACCTAAATTAACAAAAAACAATTCGATAAAGTGACTCCTTAAAGACATTCCATCTTCATGTATTATTAAATGTTCATGGTAATTGTGCTCTCAGATCTTAATTATGCACTAAATTACTAGGATGTCACCTAAGAAATGAGTAGCCTCTAAGCGAGAATGTAGAAACTATGTCTACACCTACATGATTTAATGATTCCGTTGAATGATATGATGAAATGACATGATGAATGGGTTGTTGTATATAGAATGATATGAAAATGATGCAAAGCATAATTAAACTAATGGAGATGATATGGAAATGATTCTAAATTTTGAATTTGAACAAACTAAGAAACATCTAAAGGAGCCATGATTTTAATATAATTGCTATAAACTATTCTAAATGCCGAATCAAAATGCAATTAAGCTCTCAAATGCTAAGAAAAATTCTATAGAGTAATTGTAGGCTATGTTTTCTTATGAAAAAGTTGTAAATGAGCCTTTATTTATAGATTTCACCAAGGCATCAGGTGAGTTGGTAGCAATGGACAATCAGGATTAAGTCTAGAGAGATCGATGGTGAGAAATGAGGAGGTTAGAGAGAATTAAGGAAATTGTCCCCTTTTGTAGAACAATCTTGCCAAGTGTAGAAAAGAATCAATGGAAGGAAGAATCCATGTGTCCTTGAGTTGGTTAAAATTTTTGAGAGTAAATATCTATTTTAGAAATTAGTAATAATTATTTTCATGTGACACATGGTGAGTTGGAAGATGAGGTGGAAGGAGGTTAGGAGAATATGGAGAAATGTGACAAAATTTGAATTTAAAAATTCAAATTTAATGAGGGAGAATTAATCAAATAAAACAAATTAGTTAAACTAGTTTATTTTTATTAAATCATGAAGAAAGTGGTTTAGATAAGAGGAATTAAGAAATATGAACTATATAA
>VDFB02281492.1:115165578-115265520 GCA_007258455.2 Sequoia sempervirens
ATCGACCACTCTAGGGAAAACCATGTTGCCACCATAGGGTTTGAGGAGATCACATAAAATGGAGGTTTTTGGCCGATTCTTGGCAAATTTTTGATAAAAAATGCATGGAATAGCAGGTAACTTGGTTTTTTGGTACACAAATCTATATTTTTCACCTTTTTTGGAGCCCATTCCATTCATTTTGGCCATGGCCTGTAGAGTATTTCTAATAATTTTGCTTCATTTTTCTTTTTTGTGATTATTCCTCCTTCACAACTGCCATGAGATGATTTCTTAAGCTTGATTGGAAGCTTTTTAAGTGACAAAAGCTTGCAAAAGCAAAGGAAAATGAGCAAAAATAGCTCAGGTAAATTTTTTACCAGATCCATGTATTGATTTTCCTCCTTTATCTTAGTGAATAAAAGCTCGAATTTGAGCTCTTTTATTGTAAAAATGAAACAAAATTCAACCTTTCTTTTTGTATTCGAAGCTTGATTTGAAAACCTCCAGTGTATTCGTGATTTTGTGAAGGAAAAGACTTTTGGCCGTGGCCATGAAGAATAGACTAGGATTTTTTTTGAGAATGCATTTCCTGTTCATTCTTGACATCTCCATGAAATCTCTCCTTCTCCAACTCTATATTTGTAATTTCATGACAAACCCAGATGGGTTCCTTGATTGTATGAAGGAAAACTCCTTTTTAGGCCACAACCAAGAAGGAACAACTCATCTTCCTTTGATATTTCTGAATGTAGAACTCTAATGAAAGAAAACCCTTCTCCATTCTATGCATTTTTAAAACACTTGAAAACATTTGCAGTTTTTTGTGACAAGATTGTGCAAGATCATAATGTGAATGAGATTTCATGAGAGAGTGATCAGCTGAAACAAGAACCACTCATGTTCCACAATAAAATGCTGCCCCATAAAGAATAAATAGTTGTAAAATGATTCAATGCCATTGCATAGTATAGGTATGAGTCAAAGACTCCATGATTTTCATTCCTTTATGAGCATTTCCTTTTAACCTTTGACTACATTTCACTTCAAATGATTTTCCTTTGTTACACAAGCTTCCATGATAAGTTGGTGACATGCTTTCATATTGTCCAGATTGCATTTGTCTTGACCATGCACATGGATGCATCTATTTTTGTCAACAGAAAGAGACAAATCTGGTGGAAATAAAAAGAGCAATGCCAAATATCACCAATACAAAAAAATAAATAAACTTCCTCTTTTAACCAATCCAACATCATTCAAGGGTGATTGAGATTTAGGGTTTTTATGGAATTCCCTTATCTTTGTTTTCTGAATCTTTTCCTTGTGTATCTAGAAATTCTTTATGTAAATCCCTTGTTCATTCTACTAATAACACAATGCTTAATTGATTTTTATTTTATTCATAATAGCATTGTCTGCTTCATTCTCTTCACTTCATAGATCATGAAAAATACCACTATTTTGTAAAATGTAGACATATCACCTTGTGTAGTGTTGTTGATGGCTACTTGGCTATCTTTTATGCATGGTTTCCTTGAAAACTTCCTATCAATAGTGATTGAACACTTGTACTCTCACTTTCTATCCTTATATCATATGGAAAACAACTTATTCTTGAACTCTAACAACTGTCATGAAAATTGAGGCCATGTGTTGTTGCAAAATTGGTATTTATTGCTCCTTATACAGTATATATTGCAACTCATGCTCACAATATGCTTCCATGGACTGCTCAAGCTTCATAATGTGTTTCACTAATTGCCCATATGCACCTTTGTCATGCAAAAGACTTTCTTGTTTGGATTGATCTTTGAAGCTTGTCACTACTAAGTGTCTTTGAGAGGACTAAAATCTCCATTTCTATTTGATTATCTTCATGTGCAGAGGTAAGCATGTGAACTGTCCTTTTGGCATTCCCTTAGCATGAGTGCATTCTTTGTTGCTGGTCCTTTCATGTAGCATGCATTGTTGTTGTACTTGCATCCATTGAGTGTAGAATTCATTACACCATTACCGTCTCCTTTGTGATAGTTGTCTTAAAAACTTGAATGTTTAATACCCATGCTTTGTTCAGGCACTTAAGATGAAGGTTTTTTCCCCTAAAGTCATGCATCTGGGTTTCACATATTCACTCAACCAATGACAAATTCCTATCCCTATAAGACTGTACAGTCCCTTACACAATGCTCGGTGGCATATGGACTTAGTCCTTCCTCATTGTGATCCACCATCTATTTTATCATGACATGTCATGTGACTACCTAGAATATATGCAAGTTGCTACCTTTTCTTTTCTTTTGAAAAGATCTCATTGCAATTTACAGTCCTAATAACTGTGACTGCTAAGGAATTGAGAAAACTACTATCACCAACCACTCCATAGGGCTGACATGCTTATCCAAATGGGGCTGCATTCTTGGCCTTCCTTCTCACCTATGCACTATCCCTATGATTTCCTCCAATCTCATGGGCTGTCACAACACCTATGCCTAATAAAGCTGGTGAAATTTATTCAAAGCAATGCACCCCATCCTTACAAGTCAGCCAATGTGCCAAGCTCATGAAACTTTGAACACTTGCATACTATTATAATCATGCCCTTATTGAATTTATGTTCATTTTGATCTCTCTACTTTATGAACATGTTTATTGTCCTTGCATTTTTTCCTCATGATATCCATTGTATGATGCCCAATAACCTCTAGAAATCCAATGCAAATTGTACCATAAGTAATATGTAACAAACTTTCTTCAAGTCACATAGGGAAAGTTTGAACTACAACCTTTTCTTCTCCTGACATGATGTTGTTGAATGGTAGGGCCTACACTCTTTCAACTATCTTTTTCCCTCATATGCCTCACTGCTTTGCAAGCCTTGAAAATCTACACTTCCTCATTTGTGAGTTGAACTCTTCGTGTGCCTCGGAGATTGTTCCTTCTTTGATGATTTTTTATGATGCACCCTTATAATTACTTGTTGCCCCAAAAGTTTTTTACTTGGTCTTCACAACAGTTCAACCCCTTTGATCATGTGCAACAAATACACATTGTCTCCTCACTTTAATTCTAGTGGGCAGACACATTTCACCTATGTTGGTGACCTGAAAGCTCACCATCCTATGTGATGTATGGTTGTCCAATAGGGTTAAGGTGAGAGGGACTTGATAGTACCTTGGATTTTTCCTTCTTGTTTTTTGTTTATGATGCACCCTTATGATTGCTTGCTTCCCTAGATGACTCATGATGGCTTCAGGCATGCCTTGATTTCTCCTTCATTATTTAAGAGATGCATAATTGAGCTTGATGCATCTATAATTTAACTTGATGCATCTCCAAAATCACTTACTTATTTTTATAAAAGGGATCATGGATCCACTTAAGAAGATTGAAAGACATATCTAGCAAAATGTGTTGCATCTTTTGAATCTGATAATGAAAGTTGATCAATTGGTGTGATTCCATATTGATTGAATGCATTAATAACATGTATATCTTTGATCAAGTTGCTCAATTTCCTATTCCTCTTAAAAAATTAGAGGGAAGCATGTACTCTCATGGGAGCCACATTTACCTCACATGTTGTAATTAACTAAATCAGAATAGTAACAAGACTTGTCCTAAATCTTCACAAGGAACAAATAGTTAGATAAACAAAGCATATCATAGGTGTGTTTGATCACTTCTTTCTTGTTTTCAGGGACACTTATGGCATGCTTCTTATTTAATGCATCTAGAGATCAGTTTATACATGCATAGGTGAATGTTCATGTAAGGTTTGAGATTTTTCATTGCTTAGAGCATTGCTCTAATGTCATTGTTATTGCCAGATGCGGGAGCTAGGAGTACTATGGAGCTAGGAGGGACAAGTAGCTTGGATCAGTAGTAGTACGAGACAACACACCTTGAACTAGTCATTCTCAAGAAATGACTGGTCTCTCTCCTTATATGCACATTTGTATTTGTTTACTTATTCATGTATATTCTTTTATTTACTTTCATTGAATAAGTCAAGTTAGTCTCATGACTTGTGTGAGACAAATATGCACCTTTGTATCAATAAATATTACTTCTTTGTTCATAAAAGATTTGTGACAAATCTCTCTTATGTTACATGCACTTGTATAAATGCAGTAATTTGTAAATGTAATCTTTTGAATTATTTCATTTATGCAATTGAATCTAATATAGGAGAGGATAAAATGTACCTTTCTGTTAGTCTGAAATCAAAGAGCTCTACCTAAATGAGCTATTAGTGAAATCTAGGTAACGAGAGGTAAAGAAAACTTGTATGAATCCTCTGAAACCTCTGGAGGTTCTCTATCAGTTGAATATGCAATTCTAATTCTGGCCCATTGTTTCCACACAATTGTTATAGCTACCAATGCAATAAGGAAATGTGGACCTTGCCAAGATTTCACCACTCCACAAGCTTTGACTAGGAGATGTCTTTCATACATCTAATTGGAAGGAGATAATAGAAACTCATTAGAAGAGTGGAGAACTAATTAAGGAGGCAATGAAGACCCTGTAGGAGGCCATACCTGGAACCACCACTAACAACTCATTATCTGGTATGGAAAATCTAAAGTTTTTTTATTGATTCTTTCAAAGAATATGCCTCTGAATTGAAATACAATCTTGAGAAAGAAATAGACAAGAAAATGGATAATAAGAGGCAAATGGAAATCATGGAGAAGTGTGCACAAGCACACAACAAATTTTAGGATAGTCTCAAAGGTGCATAGGGTTGTGTGGTTGAGGCCAAAGCCTTATTCAAGTTTTGTATGAAGTGGCGTAGAGCCACAGAGAATTAACTACAAAATGGACTCAATATAGTCACATTTAGACAACACTTCTAGTGCATATGATCCCATGCATGACCTTGACAGAAGCACAAGATCAGCCATAGAAGACCTACATGAGAAATACTTCCAACTACAAGGACAAAAAGAGAAAATCATTATGCGGTTTAGAAACCTCAAGGACTTGGTGAGCTCAAAGTTCAAATCTATTTCTAGTGCCCTTATATGCACCGATAAAACTACAAATATTAATCTAGTATCCAACACTCTAGAAGAAGGGGAAGAATTCCTAATGGAATTGAAGACATAGTACAAAATTCTTGGAATAGCCAAGAAGATCTGGGAAGAGGTAAAAAAGAATGGCAAGTTAATCTTGCAAAGCTCCAAGAGTTAACCTCCTCTAGTTGATTGTAATTCTTTCTTTTTATGCATTTTCAATTTATTGTTTTAGACTCCAATGTACATATGCAAATGGTGTAAAGTGTTTTTTGTGAAATTTTTTGAACTAGTTGTGGTGTATAGCTCTCTTAAGGGGATTTAGTTCAGTTTTTCAGCTTGCATATATGAACATATTTGCTAGGGGGAGAACCAGTATGTCAAGAAGACTATTGTATGTTCCCTTTTCCCTTGATGTCAAAGGGGGGGAATAATTTTGGAGATGATTTTGGCATATTACGATCAATGAAAAATGGGGATATTGTTGGAAGAATAAGGAGATTTCATTGATAAAATTTTGGCAACATGAGCATGTGGGATGAGCACAAAGTGAAAAATTATGCATTATAGTGTTATCATTGATGTCAACATTGTATCTCGGTACAAAGACTATGGTGTAGATTAGTTTGGGTGTCTTGAGTATGTTTGAGGATGATAGTGAAAGAAAATTTTGTAAGAATGTTTGATCTGGTGAAGGTAATAGTTGTGAGAATTGACTAAATGTCAATTTAGGTGATTTTGTGTACAGGGGATCCGATATTTGGGTCCGCATTGGTCTGCTAATGAAGATTTTCCTTTGTGCTTCTAACATAATTTTGTTGGTTGATAGAGGAACTTGATTCTAGAGTTTCATCTTGATTTTATTTTTGGTTTTGGAGTTATGAGTACCAGAAGTTTGGCTTGGCAGCCATAGGAATTTTCTAGTTTAGTGCATATTCTTTGATGAATCCGCACTTCTCTACAGATTGGATTTTGGATTTGTGGTTTTGTGGAGATGTTGAAAGGTTTTAGTTGATTGTGCATTCTAGTTGGAATAGTGTTTGGATATGGTTGTACAATTGGCAAGTTTTGTAATTAGGTCATTACCAGTGCCGACCTAATGAGTTAAGTGTATTGCAGAGGATGAACATGTGTTGGTCCATTATGTGGATATTGTTTTAGGTCCATCTCAACCCATTTTGAATTTTTGTAAGGTTTGAATCTTGGCACGAAGTGTGTATGTATGGATCTTTAGCCAACAAGTTACATTTTGCATATTACATCCAATTAGGCTACCCTAATTAATGTTTTGAATGAATAAAATATATAAGGATATTTTTGATTTTTTGAGGTGTGATGACATGTTATAAGAGTAACTGGAAGAAAATTGTGCAAATATAGAGAAAATTCATAGCATAACAGAGTATTAATTCATATTAGTATGAAGAGTTTTGAGTCTGTAATTCTAAGCTTCATTGGAATTGTATTTCATGCATGTGTAAGATGCAATTGTAACAATTCAAATATCACTGTGAGCCATATTCTCTTTTATCTCTTTTTACTCCTCAATGGGTAGTGAGTCCACCTACAATGACCACTTTTGTAATATACTATAACCGGTTATAATATATATTGTGAGCTAATCCTCACCATGGTTTTTCCCATTTTGGGTTTTCCATGTAAACTTCCTAGTGTTCATGAATTATGTGATGTTGGATTTCTTCATGCTTTCCTTCATTGCTACAAATTGAATATGTTTTGAGTTGAATGGTTAAATGTTTAAATGGTTAAAAATAATATTGATTCACTCCCCTTCTCAATATTCTGAGTGTTCAACATCATTATGTTTACCTTGTGTATTTTTCATGTTTTCCTTATGTATTTTGCATGTTTACATCATGTATTTTGTATGTGTGCTTCGTATATTTGGTGTGTTTTATCCATGTATTTCATGTGTTTGCTTCATGTATTCTTTGTATACATCATGTTTTTTTATATATTCTTTTTGTATTATTTTGATTTCTCATTAAATTCCCTACGTATGGTTGAATCTTGTTCTATTTGGCATGTGATATATTTTCTTCATGTTTATATTAACATTGTAGACTGATGGGATCCTAAGTCGGGGGCTTGCGCACCCCTCAACTTGGTGTCATCCTATCTCTTTAGTATTTTGATAAAAAAAATCCTTCTCATTACTTTCATGAGTATAAGTTCATACTCTCACCAAAGTGGGGGCTAAATTTAGCATCATAAATTGCCACGCTTGACAATTTCACACTATGTTTAGCTCCCTTGTATGTGCTTGGACCTAATTGTTATAATTTTCCCCTTTTACGGTCATATTTAGAAAATCAGAATTAAATTGTGAATTATTATAAATATTTATTTAACAATACAAAAATCTTTAAAATAGGTCTAGACTAGGTGCTAGCACCCCAATCCAACCTATTTTGGCCCAATTTAAAATATGCTATTTTTGGAATTTTAGCATTTAAAAATCCAATTTCATTTTTAGAATTGTGATAAAAGAAGTAAAAAAAAATTCAAGGGAAGAATTAAAGACATTATTAAATCAATTCCATCAATCAAGATCATGCATGCACGCCATTAGGAAGAAGGAAGTAATTATGGATAAGGAGCTATTATAATCAATCATGTAATTTTTATGAAGATGTATGAGTTATCCTCTACATGTTATCTACATAAATCTATTATATTTTGTGATCTAACCTCTTGTAGGTCTAGAAAGTAATGCAGGCATCATTTAATCAACATTAGTCACAACTTTTGGTGTGGTATCACTTCATCAAGGATTTCATACCAAGGTAACATTGTCATTTATCATTTTATTTTAGTCAATTATTATTATTGTTTGGCCTCTACCCAACCTAGGGCACACCCTCTTGATCATCATCATTTATTGTGCATGGAGGTGGAAACACCAAAATGGGGTTTTACTTAGGAAAATCCCTATACAACACAAACTTTCCCCCTCTTTTCATGTGTGTAGGATAGATCTAGAAGTTTCATCAAGAGTCAACCATAGGAAACCCAATGTAGATTGTAAAACAACATATGAGATTTACAAATTCTAAAAATGGAACATATCTGGTCTAGGGTGCCCATGCCCCTATCCCTATAATTTAGGATCAGGTTTTAGTCATAGGTTCCTCTCTACATCTCCTTTGTAGTTTTGCATTTTGTTAATTTTTATTTCATCTGTGTGATAAAATAAATTTTTAGATGTAGGGATTTATGTAAAATAGGCTTATTAAACACACATAAAACTTATCATCTTTACAATGCAAGAGAACAAAAACCCTAGGAGATTTGTTCTTGTGGTAGCAATCCAATCATCAAACCCTATTTTGTTTGTATTTGAATGTGGAGTCAAAGTGAAAATACATTAATCCTAGTTAATCTAGTGGGTTCTAGGATTACTTTTCCTACTCTAAATATATATACAAGAAAGCCATATAGACTTACAAAAAATACATATGGACATGGAATGTCACATATCTATAATACAAAATATATTTTAAAAAATGGCATATACACATACAAAAAAGGACCCTAATGTAGTCTTTTCACTCTAGGGGAAGGAAAGAGATCACAAGATTCCATTGACTATTGAGAGGATGGAAATACATATGATGGTGGTCTCTTTTGAACTTGTTCACTTGTCCTCCTATCTGAATTTTCCTAGAGCTCCACCTAATACTATAAAAAAGTATAAAAATTGATATATATAAATTAAGCTATGGAATGATATATACAAAAATAATAATCTACCGCATACAAAAAATCACTATGTTCAACCACAACAAGGAAACACTCACAATTTGGAGTTGGGAAGCTTTATGGCAACCATCAAGATAGAAATTAAACTACAAATAAATATCATTATATTTTTCAATAATAGATAGATAAAACAATATAATGTGAAATTTACTAATATTCCCCATACCTTTGTCAAAGGTATAAAAATTTCTACTTTTGTAGCAACACCATGCTCCATTGTGGAATGAATATCAGGAGTATCTATTTGCATCATCTAAAAATTAAACAACATTATTCAATTTTTCCAAAACTACCTAACATTATTTTACAACACAATTAAATATAATATAAATATTATATAATATTTATAAATGAGCTTTAACTATTGATTATGATGCTCCATGGTTCTAGATATCTAATAAGGAAAATAAAAATCTAATTCAAAAGATAAAACATGAGCATGTGGTGATTATATGAGAGGAGGAATGATAATTTTATAAATTTTAGGGGGAGGAATTTCATTATTTTGAGTGAAAATAATTTAATTTAGTCTAGATATCATGCAATATGTTTGCATCAAATTTTTGGAGCCAAGGTATAGAGCAATTATGGGGTGTAGATTTTGCATATCTCAAAGAAGGCGAGTTTGTATTGTGAGAAAGAGTAAAAGGAAACAAGATGATATGAGGTAAATAAACTTGACATGAGAGAGAATAAGCAAGAATTTAATTTTTAGAGAAATCAACTCTAAAATGAAGAAATAAATGGATTAAGTGGGAATGTGCATGATCATGAATGGACAAAAAGTGCCAAAAAGAAAAAAAAATGTGTTTTTACTTTGCCAAAATCATGAAACACAAAGTTGAATTTATGTATGGGTTGAGTAAAATTTGATTTTGGTTTGGTAATACCAAACCAAAATGGATATCTATTAGTAATAGATATTCATTAATAATGGATATCCATTTCCCAAAATTATTTTTCATCAATTTTATGTATTCAAAATGGATATCCATTTTGAAAAGAAAAACACATATCTTTTTCCCATTATTATTTTAGTTAATTTTATGTTTTCAAAATGGATATCCATTTTGTAAAGAAAAATAGATATCCATTTTGAAAATCCCAAAAAAGCACACTTTAGTAAAATGGGTACAAATTTTGTGTTACTTATGAATAATTTGATTTTAGGTGTTGGAAAGGTGATTCAAAGATCTACATAATGGATAAGATAATTTTGATAGATTTTACACCAAAAATTAATTATAATCATTTTAAGTTCGTCCTTAATTTTTAAAATTTAAATGCTCATAATTCTTGCATACAAAGTCTTTTTTTCTTTTCTTTTTACAATAATCATCCCAAAAGACTTGAAACATTAATGAAGTAATACACAATGAAACATTTAGATTTTGTAAGGAGTGTAAAAAAATTGTATAAATCATCATAGAAGGCATCCTTGTTGTCTTTGATCCTATGTGAACCTTTACCAAAGTTGAACTAGCAGAACATATATATCTCTCTACCTATCTCTCTATAATTCTCTATATTACTTCTCTATCACCTCCTTTCTCTCTCACTATTTCCCCCTCTATCTATAAATCCCTATCTCTATCTCTATCTCATTATCTCTGGCGGTAGAAGGGGAAAAAGAACTAAACTATGCATCTACGCTTCTAAATAAGATAATTGCATCTAAGATTAAGAAATTTAAATGAATTTAAACTACAAAATCTACAGAAATCTATCCTATTGCTCTCTAACTCTAAAGACTTCTCTAATTTACTTAGCTCTCAGATTTGTAAGCTAATTAAACTATTAAAATGACACTTAGAGAATGAGAAATGAATTATTCTACTCTAATATGATCTAAATGTGCAAATTCTATTCTAATGGCAGCCATGACTGCAAATGCTGGATGCTTGATTGCTGCTTGATGGATGCTGGATGAATGCTTGAATGCTGGATGGTTTGGATGCTTGAATGCTTTGGAAACCTGTAGAGTAAGATTGCATAAATTGGGATCCTTTTCTTGTAGCCCAAGAGCTGTATTTATAGCTTTCATGGCAGCACAATTGCACAGGAAACCGGGATGAGGGGCTGTGATTTCCTCTGGAGAATCCAAAGGCATGGGATGAGAAGAAGGAGCTGATCATGGAGAATGGTTTCTCCCCATGAAAACACCAGGCAAGATAAGAGGGAAGGTGGGTGGAAGGTTGTTGAGAGAACTTCCTGCAAATTTTTCCTGAAGCTTTTCCCGTGAATGGCAGTGCCATTAATTTGATTGGTGAGAAATAAATATTTATTGGTGAGTGAATAGTGCAAATTTTATGCATAAATTTAAATATTTTTAATTTATTTAAATTTAGCAAAAAGGGGGAATAAATAATTTAACAAATCAAACTATAGGGTTTGTTTTATTAAATAAAAAGGAGAATGATAATTAAATAAAAGATTTTTAGCAATCTTTATTTAATTAAGAAGAAATGTGATTTTAAATAACACAATTTATTTAAATTGTGTATTTAATTTTGTATTTATTTTAAGATAGAAGAAATATGATAACAATTAAATAAAACAAAGTTTTTAATTTTGTTTATTTATTTAAGAGAGAAATAATATGATGAAAATGATAATAATTAAATAAAACAAAGTTTTTGATTTTGTTTATTTAATTTAGGAGAGAAAAATAGAAGAATTAATAAATGAACTTAATATAAATAAATATTTCTATTTATTTACTAAGTAGAAGAATTTAAGATTAATTAATCAAATAAGTTGTATTCAATTAATTAGATTCTCAGACCATTTTTAGGTGTCTACATTTTGCCCCTCTTTGAAGTGATGTGTTTACGCAGTGCTTCAAAGAATGATTTTGCTTGAGCTACATATTGACGAAAGATTTTAAAGCATGCCCCAGACTTGCCCCAGATGATGAATTCCGAAATGATAGTGATATATGCCCCCTCGGGAGATAAATTGATGAATTTTGGATTTTTCAAGAATTTTGAATTTTTATGATGGTTTGATGATGAATTGATGAAGAAACAATTTATCTCCCGACAAGATTGTCAAAAATGGCCTTGTGATTGATAAGAATTAATTCCTCAGAAGGAAAATAAATAAATCCCATAAAATCCCCCAAAAATAGCCTATAAATGCTCCAAAGGTCATTTTCAAAAGTCATTTGTGCATTGACTTTTACAATCTTTGTGATAGAGACCCTTTAGAGTATTCAGAGCTAGGATGCCGATCCCATACCACACCCACCGACTCGAGCGTGTGCGCCGTCATCAGCGTCCGGCCGACTATGGACCTCCGGTATGTACCCCAACTCGTCCTCGTAATTCGCGCCTATATTTTTTATGTGTATTTGAATGTTTTTAGAGTTTTAGCGCGTGGTGAACGCGGTGTAGCGCGCCCGTGATTTTTTGTAGCGCGTCAGGTCAATAGCGTAGCGCATCCAGTAAGTTTTGTAGCGCGTCAGAAGTTTTAGCGCACAGGGTCAGTTTTGTAGCGCGCTAGTGAAATTTTGTAGCGCGCCAGAAATTTGAGCGCGCAGGGTCAGATCTGTAGCGCGCCCGGCGAATTTTGTAGCGCACCAGAAATTTTAGTGCATTAGGTTGATTTTGTAGCGCTTTTGGTATAGATTGATGTAATCATTGTGCGTTTTGATTTTCGTTGATTTGTTTTTGATTCCATCTATTTTAGTTTGATCTTGACTAAAATATATGGGAAACGATCTCATGATGAGCGAGATCTATTGAGTGATAATAATTACCCTCATGATAGGCGAGGAATAATTATGCATTCTGAATGATTGAACCCAATTGATAGATGAGGGTTCCTTGATGTTTTGATAGGTTGATAGGAAAAAGCACAATTTTCAAAAATTTGATGATCTTTTGATATTCTGATTAAAATGTTTTGTTTTGCATGAGTACAGGAGCAGTTAGATGTTATCCAAGTGCGAGAGCAGTTCCCCTGGCCCTTTGATATGATACTGAGACTGTCACCTGATGAGAGACATCATATTGCTGCTTGTGGTTTGGCGATTTTACTTGACATGCCCCATATTAGACTCAATAGGGGTCTATTGACAGCTTTGGCAGAGCGGTGGCATAGTGACCACAACACCTTTCACTTACCTACTGGCGAGATGACCGTGACGCCAGAGGATGTATGGCGTATTCTTCGTATTCCCTTTGTTGGAGAGATTGTGGTTCATGATTCAGAGGAGGTTGGTGGTGTAGAGGCCATGCAGAGAGTCTTTCAGGATCTCCACATTGCAGGAGAGTGGCTCCCATGGATAGATATATATGAGGCTTATGCTCCGCTCCCTTCAGTGTTGGCCAACTTTATTGGTGGATTCCTTTGTCTTGATAAGAGGTCAAAGGGTCTATCGCTTGGATGGGGTCGGGTGTTAGAGGGTCTCGTGGTCCATAGGATGAGATATGCATGGGGCATGTGCATGCTTGCCCAGTTATATCATGACTTGCATTGGATTGTTTATCTCGGCGGCAACAGTCTATCGGCGGGAGCTACCCTTCTCCAGGTATGGGCATGGGAGCATATTGCTGTTACGCGTCCCATTCCAGTGTTGGCCAGACCAGCGACGAGGCCATATGTATTTCGATATAGAGGCAGGCCTACCCAGCATATGATGGGTAAGCTTGAGTATTGGAGGCATATTGTTGATGATATTGAGGCAGTGACCTGGCGTCCGTACTTAGATTGTGATGCCTGGGACGATGATGATATTGAGTCGGGGTTCTTGTCCGATTCGATGTATTTGATCGGGAAGAGCCCCAGGGTCTTGGAGCGATTCCTGTTTCGTCGTGTGTACAGGCAGTATGGCATTGTGCAGTGCATGCCATTGGGTGTAGCACATTATGGCCGACGTTGGATAGATGTTCCTGATTGGGGTCCCAGCTTGCCTTACGGGGCACTTGTTGAGGGTTACCGTGCTTTACAGCCATCAGCATGGGATGTTCGGCGGGATATTATCGAGGCGCCCATTACTCCTGAGTATGGAGAGTATTTGGCTTTACACCCTCCTCCACGGATCACTATTCTAGATGAGCCAGCACATGTACCAGCGGCAGCACCAGCAGCACCAGCAGGGGGTGTTCAGGTTGGTCAGCGATGGGGGAGAGAGGAGGATGTTGATGTGGATGTGGAGAGCAGCTCGGAGACCGATAGTGATGAGAGCTCTGATAGCAGTGATGATGATGGTGGAGATGGGGGGAGACCGAGTGTAGCAGGTACATCAGAGCCATCCTCCAGTGCGCCTCGTAAGAGGCAGGCTGTTACTTCTTCATCGGCAGATCCCTCAGAGATGGCAGGTTTACGGGTGCAGGTGCAGACATTGCAGGGTCAGCTAGCATAGGTGCAGGGGTTATTAGCACAGACGCAGGCTCAGACGCAGGCACAGCTGGCTACCGCACAGACTCAGATTACATCTCTGATTAGTGAGAGAGATGGTGCATTACAGGAAGCAGCGACCGCACAGGCTCAGGTGACAGGATTACGAGCACAGTTGTCCACTGCCCAGGCACAGATCACAGCCTTGACTGCAGAGCGAGATACCATTAGACGGACAGTAGAGACAGCATAGGCGATCGCAGAGAGGTTATAGAGAGTGGCAGATGGGACTTCTGTAGCGGATTATATGTGAGAGGCCATGCGGGCAGGTGCTGAGATTGAGTTCTACCGGAGCCAGTACCATGAGTTTTGAACCCCAGAGCAGAGAGTCAGCTATGCTCAGTCGCGCTCAGAGAGGACTCTATCGAGGACAGTGAGCAGAGGTGTGACACAGCCTCTTCCGAGAGATCCGAGAGATCCTGGGACGTCTGGTGGTGGTACTGATACTGGTGCTAGACCTGCTCCTTCTGGTGGGAGTACTACTTGAGATTATATGTGTACCCATTGAAAGATTGATACAGCCATTTTTGACTTGATGTTATTTTCATTCTTTTTCAGACTTCATTGTATACTTGACACTTGATGAGATATATATGTGCAGCGGTTTGATTGATCTATGACATGATTTTACATGTTTTATGTGATCGATGCATTGATTTTATGATGTATTCATTGATTTTATGGTTTATTGACGTGATGGATGTATGGATTTTATGATGTATTGATGTGATGGATGTAGTAATGATGGTGTGAAATGATATTGATGATGTATTTCTTTTCTTAATGAGATGTAATATATGATAGATAAAATGTGATGTTAATGAATGATGTATGGAAATGCAAATGAATGTTGAATAAATGAAATGTAATGATGAATGTAAATGTAAATGAAATGTAATGGTAAATGCAAATTTTATATGGAAATGTAATGGTAAATGTAAATGGATGATGGATGGAAATGTAAGATGTATGGAAATGTAAGTGAAAGAGATGGATGATAAATGTAAATGAAATGTAATGGTAAATGCAAATTTTATATGGAAATGTAATGATATATGGATAAACAAAATGTAATGGTAAATGTAAATGTAAGATGTATGGAAATGTAAGTGATAGATATGAATGATAAATGTAATGATGTATGTAAATGCAATGATGTATAATGATGGAAACGTGATGATGTAAATGGAATGATAAATGAATGAATTGCAAATGTAATGATAGATGAGTAGATGAAGTTTAATGAATGGTGAAATGTAAATATAAATAGATGATATAAGAATGATATGTAAATGAAATGATGTATGGATGTATCAATGTATCTAATGAAATGAAAATGAATGATGAGATGTTTATTGTGAATTTATGATGAGATGAAGAGATGATCCTATATGCATGCCGTGTATGAAAATTGTATGTGTCGAGTATACTCAGTCTTTAAAAGAAAAGATGACATCATTTGTGAATGAATCATTGTAACTTGTGCCACTAGTACTCTGCAGATGTATTATTATGAATGCAATCTATGTTAACCATGCAAATGCCTATTTTATTAATGCAAATCTAAGTGTCATTTCAATAATCATTTTATTCTGCTTTGTATCATCACTGAGCTTTATTTTAAAATGTTGAAAGCGAATACAAGCATCATGGTATAAGATAGACCAATGATGACCTGAGTATTTCTTTCATGATTTTTGATATTGCAAGCGAACACAAGCATCATGGTATAAGATAGACCAATGATGACCTGAGCATTTCTTGCGCAAAAAAACAAGAATTAATCATTTTCTTAAGTGAAGTTGAATGTCATCCATGATACTTGGTAGACCACTTCCCACGACCATTCACAAAATAATAATGATTAACTCACAAAACAGTAAACAAAGAAAAGGTATCATTCTTCTTCCTTACTTCTCTAGTTCAATACATCATTGAGTAGCTCCAAAGAAATGATAATCAAATGATAAAATGAAGAGCACAACAATTCAAATTCTACTTAATGTATTTTCAAATCATTATTCAGATTAGATCATCAGTGTTGAGATGTGTGTGCTGATGTGTGCATGATATTCCCAAACGTTTTTCTAAAAGACCTATCCTAGGGATCTCGGGGACTAATCAAAGATTAGTCTTGCCTACGTTATACATGCAGAGACCACGAAGTTCGACTGACACAGACTCCATTTTTGACTGATGTAGACTCTATTTTTGTGTTTTTGATTTTCTGATTTTTTTTGGATTTTGGATTTTCTGATGTTTTTGGATTTTGGATTTTGTGATGTTTTTGGATTTTGGATTTTCTGATGTTTTTGGATTTTGAATTTTGTGATGTTTTTGGATTTTGGATTTTTTGATGTTTTTGGATTTTGATGTATTGCCACTTGATGTTGTCATGTTTGACTGCCCTTACATGCAAGCTGAAAGTCTACTTGTACTAGATAACACTAGGACGTTGCCCCCAAGCTAGGGTAAAACATGGTATCTCTGCTATGATATGGATAGCGAGAATCTCAACTGATAGATGGAGATGATATGAAAGGAAACAATCATAACAACACTGTACCCAGTAGATAGAGGAGTTTGGTGAAAATCACAAGTAACGCCTGTTTTCCAGGTTTTCATCACTTGTTATTATTGTGTCCTCTTCCATTTTCTTTTGTATTATTATTATTTTTTTTAAATTTTTTTTTAGTTTTTTTTTAAATTTTTTTGTCTTTTTCTCTTTTCTGTCATCATGACGCCTGTTTGCCAGGTTTTCATCAAGACAACTTTATTGACCGTGCACTAGATATCCTCAAGTGTAGAATCGCCTGAGATGAATGCTATTCATGGGCTCCTCCAACATGTCTCCTTCTGGTGTAGATAGTCAGTATGCTCCTGATCCATAGACTGATATGATGACATAAGGTCCTATCCAGTTAGGTTCAAACTTTCCTTTCTTTTCTCTGTCTGCTTGATTTCTAGGGTTTTCCCGTAGGACCAAGTCTCCGATCTGGAAGACTCTAGGCTTAACCCTATGATTATAGTTCCTAGACATCCTTTGTTGATAGGATGTTAAATGATTGATAGCTTGTTGTCGATGTTCATCAAGTAGCTCTAATTCCTGAAGTCTAGAGATCCTATAATCTTCATCTGAAATGAGTCCCTTTAGTGAAACACGAAGAGATGGAATTTCTACCTCAATAGGTAGTATTGCTTCTGATCCATAGACAAGAGCATATGGTGTAGCTCCTGTTGGTGTTCTGATGCTAGTCCTGTAAGCCCAAAGAGTAGGGTTAAGCTGAACGTTCCAATCACGTCCCACTTCATTTACAGTCTTCTTGAGAATCTTTAGGATTATTTTGTTTGAAGCTTCTGCCTGCCCATTACCTTGAGGGTAATACTGGGTTGAAAAGCGATGTTGGATGTGGAAATTTTCACACAGCTCTTGGACGTCTTGGTTTTTGAAAGGCCTACCATTATCTGTGATGATTGACTGGGGTATCCCATATCTACAAATGAGATAATTAAGAATGAAAGATGATATTTGCTTTCCAGTGATTGTGGTTAAGGGAACTGCCTCCACCCATTTTGTAAAATATTCAGTTGCTGTGATAATGAACTTGTGTCCATTAGATGAAGATGGGTGAATTTTCCCTACCAGGTCTAATCCCCACTAACAGAAAGGCCATGTAGTTGCAAATGGATGCAGCTCCTGTGCTGGTGCATGTATAAGATTGCCATGGATTTGGCATTTTGAACATCTTTTAACAAACTGATAAGATTCTTGCTCCATGTGTGGCCAGTAATACCCCAAACGAAGGAGTTTCTTGGCTAAAGATAATCCACTTGAATGTGTACCACAAATTCCTTCATGGACCTCGTGTAAAGCGGAAGCAGATTCATCATGTTCTAAACCACGTAGAAGAGTACCATCTAGGCCTCGACGGTAAAGGGTGTCAGCAATAATGGTATGTTTGGCGGATTGGCGTATGAAGTTGCACTTTTGGTTGCGAGAAAGATCTGGCGGTAAGATATTATCTTTCAGATAAGTATAAATGTCTCAATAAATGGAAGATTGGGCACTATCCAAAAGGCTTATGGTTTAGGATTTGGGATTTGCGTATGCAGGATTTGATACTTGTTCTACAATAAATCGATAACGATCTTGCATTTCAGGCATTTGTAGAAGAGATGCTATTGTGGACATGGCATCTGCTGCTTTGTTTTCTGATCTTGGTATCTGCTCAAATTTGATTTCTATGAAGTATTTTCTTAGGTCATCCACCAGCCTCTTGTACAAAATTAGTGTGTCATCCTTAGTTTGGTAATCATTGTTGACTTGGTAGATGATTAACTGGGAGTCTCCATACACCTGTAGTTCTATGATTTTCCATTCAATAGCCACTTTAATTCAAAGGATCAAAGCTTCATATTCTGCCACATTGTTAGTGCAATGGAAGGTAAGCCTGTATGATCACGGGACTGTGTGCCCAAGAGGTGTGACAAATAGAATTCCTGCCTCTGATCCATGTTGTGTGTAGGATCCATCGAAGTAGAGTTGCCATGGTTGTGTTGTAACGTTGAGGATATCTACATCGGGAAATTCCATGGTCATAGGATGACTGTATGATAATGGAGCTTCTGCTAATTGATCGGCGATGACTTGTCCTTTGATAGCTCACCTTTCAACATATTGAATATCAAACTCATTGAGGAGCATGACCCACTTTGCCAACCTTCCTGTTAAAGCTGCTTTGCTTAGTAAATACTTGAGAGGATCAATTTTTGCAACGAGCTTGATAGTGTGAGTGAGCATATAATGTCATAATTTTTGTGTTGCAAATATTACTGCTAAGCATGATTTTTCAATGAAGGTGTAGTTTACTTCATGTCCATTGAGTGTCCTGCTGATATAGTATATTGCCTATTCTTTTCCTTCTTTATCCTCTTGTGCTAGCAAGGCTCCTAAAGAAATATCTGTTGTTGCGATATATAGCAACAATGGCTTGTCTTCACTGGGTGGTACCAAGATTGGTGGTGTCATCAAATAATGCTTGATTTGATTGAAAGTACTCTCACACTGTTCATCCCATTTAAAAGGCACATTTTTATGCAAAAGATGGTTGAATGGATGACACCGATCTGCTAGTTGAGAGATGAATCTTCTGATGGACTGTAGTCGGCCTTGTAGAGATCTTAATGTACTGATATTCTTAGGAGGTGGCATTTCCATAATGGCTTGGACTTTTGCTGGATCTACTTCAATTCCCTTTGTAGAAACTATGTATCCTAGGAGTTTTGCTGATGTTACTCCAAAGGCACATTTCTTAGGATTCAATCTGACTTTGAATTTTTCCAACCTGTCAAATATTTTGGCCAATATCTCTAGATGTCCTTCCCTGGTGTAGGACTTGGCTAAGATATCGTCCACATAGTCCTCCATGAAGGTGTGCATCATATCATGGAAGATTGTTGTCATAGCTCGCTGGTATGTAGCTCCTGCATTCTTTAACCCAAAAGGCATGACGTTCCAGCAAAAGGTGCCCCATGGACATGTAAATGCTATCTTCTCTTGGTCTTCAGGAGCTATCTTGATTTGAATGTACCCTGAAAATCCATCCATGAGTGAGAGCATTTGATGACCAGCTATGAGATCTACAATCATGTCTATGTTTGGCAAAGGAAAATCATCCTTTGGACATGCCTTATTTAAATCCCAAAAATTAGTACATATTCTAATGGTGTTATCTGGCTTTGAAACATGTACAATGTTGGATATCCATTCTGCATAATCAATAGATCTGATGAATCCAGCATCCAGTAGTTTCTTCAAATCATTTTTAACTAATAATGCAACATGTGGATGCATTTTTCTTAGCTTCTGTTTTACTGGTTTAGTGCCAGCTGGTAAGGATAAGTGATGCATAATGAGATCTATGTCCAAGCCTGGCATGTCAGAGTATGACCAAGCAAAATTGATGCATCGTTCTTCAAAGAATTTGATAAAATCTAGTTTTTCTGTATCTGTCATGGATGCGGCCAGGTGTAGTATTCTTGCTTTCTCTGCTGTGCCAATATTAATAGACTGTGTGGGTTCTATTAACACTGATGATCTTTCATGGTAATGTTGTGGGAGGATGTCAAACCTTCCATCTTTTGGTGCCTCAATGAGGTTTTCGCCATCGGATGCGTTCTTTATTTTTACTATTTTAGGATCAAATACTGCCATAGAATGGTTTTCACCATTAGATCCATTTTTTTCTTTCATATTTTTGCAATTGGAAGGCTTGGCATCCTCCTGCCTAAAAGCATCATTAAAAGAAGTATTAGTAGAACAAGTATCAGATTCTTCACAGCAGAGGTAGTTAATAATGGAGGAATCATTGTCAAATATAGGGAGATTAATAGGATGTTGGGGTTCCCATTCGATAAGCTCGGGATGTAGTAAAGGCAACGAATCATTAGATGGGTTGAGGTCAGCGATTGTGAAAGTTCAGACGGAAATGTCGTCTAGGTTGTTTGTGGTTATGTCGAGGCCTACAAAGGTATTTTCTTCCACATCATTTATCTCAATCGATGTCCGTTCATCTTCACTTGAGTCATTGAAATTTTGTGTTTCAAAGACAATAGGATTAAAGCTTGAGCTTTGACCCTCCTCATGTTCGGGAGTATACTTTTTGATAATGTCAATCTGAATATCCTCATAGGAAACCTCTGATAAGTTGTCCCACTCATACTCATTTGAATCTGTTTCAGAGTTATCTCTTATTTGAAGAATATGCTCCACAGTTTTATTGGTGATTTCTGCTCTTGCTTTTTCTGTGTATCCTAGTCCAGTTTTATCCTTATGTTGGAGCGTAAGAGGCTGGATTGGTTCCGTTATGCCTTGTTTCCTTAACCCAAGAGGTCCCTGTCCTGAATATCCCATCTTCTCCAGAATAGTTTTTCCTTTTCCATATTGATTTGTCTCTATGATGTTACTTGTGGAAGCGGAAGCTTCTTCATCTTTATAAAGCCAATTTAGTATGGCCTTATCTTCTAATTCTTCATCTAAGCCCCAACTTTTACAAATCTGCCATCTAATGTTGTTGTAGATTGTTCTGAATTGTTGGTATTTGTAGATGGCTGTCCATATGTTTGTAAGGAGGGTAACATTTGCGATAGATGAAATGAGTGTCCAACACCATATTCACTTATTCCTTTGTCAATTATCTGTACTTCCTTGGTGAATTGATGTGAGAGTGGAGCCAATTGTTCAACATTTGTAGGGTTAGATTGTACCACCCTTATCTCTTGTGATTTTTGTTATTTTGGAAGCCACTTTGAAATGAAGCTCTGCTGTTGCTCACTATCTGTTGTGCCAACTTCTCTATTGTTAGGTATGAATGTATCCTGAGATGTCTTCAATGTATGACAAGCTTGGGTGTCATTGTAGTCTACTGTGATTGTTACCTCCTGTCCGTTGACGGGAAATTTCAGGCATTGATGATAGGTAGAAGGTACTGCTTGCAGATCATGTATCCAAGGGCGTCCCAACAATATGTTGTATGTCAATTCCCTATCTAAGACTTGGCAAACCACTTTTTGGACAATAGGTCCCACTTGAATGGGTAATATGATTAATCCTTTAGAGGATCTTTCTTCTTCATCATATGCTTTGATTGTGATTTTTATTCTTGTATCAATGGCTTCATCTGAGTATCCTAGTGCACGAATCAGCTTTAAGGTACAAATATTTAAACCAGCCCCTCCATCTATCAGGACACGTTTTACACGATGTTTATGGATAAGGACTTCAATATGAAGGGCGGAATTATGTGGATGGGTGAGTGATACATCATCATGTTTAGAAAATGAAAGGAAATGAGGTGCAGATAGATGTCCCACCATAGCTTGGAATTGACACACATCTGGATTGTTAGGTACCGTAGTTGATACAAGAGCTTGTTCAAAAACCTCTTTGTGTGATGGGGAAATCTTCAAAAGTTCCAAGATTGATATTTATGCCGGTATTTTCTGCAATTGATCGATGAGATTATATTGATTGGAGGGAGGATCTACTGATGGGGATGATATTGATGCTCCTTTCAATATAACTTTGGATTGTGCCCTTGTTGTGGCATTAACCGGTTGGTACTCTTGTTTCCCTTTGAGTGTGACTACATTGATTTGGTTTTCGGAATTGTCCATATGTTGTACCAAATTGGTAGATGTAATGTCGTTGTTCTGATTGATTTGGTTGCATAACTCTTCATCCTCCTTGGCAGCAGAAAAACAAAGGATTGTTGCGTCATAAACATAACCAACATTTTTACCTTTGGTGTTTGTGGAAGAAGATTCTCCTTTCTGATAATTGGGTAGAGGATTTTTGAATGTTGTATGATCTTTGTTTGTTTGAGGGCCCTCTACAAATACTTTCTTTTGATCTATGAGGTCTTGTACCGCATGGTTTAATTGCCAACAATTTTCAGTCATGTGACCTTTATTTTGATGATAGTGACAGTAATGTAAGTCATTCCACCATGGTGGTTTGACTTGAGGGTCCCAATTTCTAGCCTCTTGCACTTGAATGAGTTTTTCATTTAAAAGTTCTTTGAGGACTGATTCCAATGATTGTCCTAATGGCGTGAATTTCCATTTATTGGATGGTCGTTGGAATGATTGGGCTTTTGTTTCTCCACTATTTTGATTATTTCCTTGATCACTACTTTGTTTGACATTAAAACCATTGTTTTGTTTGTTTGTAGTGGTTGGTGTCAAGGTGAGTACTGGTTTAGGTGCGTGTGTATCAATTATGGTATCAGTATTCTTGTTCTTTTACCAAAATCTTGGCTTTTCGTTGTTGTTGTTAGAGGAATGGTTATTGTTTGAACCTTCAGTGAAATGTTTGATTGTTCCTCTTTTGATTAGAGCCTCTTCAATTTTGAGCCCCTTTTCGATAACTTGTTCAAAGGTAGATGGGCATTGTAAGTCCAATCTGTAATTCATGTCATCTACTAAATTATCAATGAACATCTCTATCTTCTCCTCTTCAGGAATAGATCTAGGGTATTTAGCAAATAGCCTTCTCCATCGTTGGAGAAAGGAGAGAAACTTTTCACCCTTTGCTTGTTTGGTGTTGTAGAGTTCTTTTAAGGTTACCCCATGTTGGATGTTGAATGAGAAGTGTGTTATGAACCTATTGATTAGTTCCTCAAAGGATTGAATTCCAGGTTCTAATTTAGAAAACCACTCCATGCAAGTGTTTCCTAAGCTTCTTGGAAATAATCGTAGTAAGTAAGAGTCCTCGTGTGCGAACTCTATGCTCATAGCTCGAAATTCCCGTACGTGGTCAAATGGATCAGTTCTCCCATTGTATTTGTTATATGTTGGGTACTCACAATACCTTGGTAATGGTATCATGTTAATGCTTGAGTCAAATGGATAAGGGCAAATGTCTTGTAATAGATATCTCTTTTTTGGCCCTTGTTGGATATTTTGGAACTATAATTGTAACTGTTGGATTTGTCTTGTCAAAGCATCTATTTGATTTGAATTTTCTATATTAGTTGAATTAGGTGTGGTTGTTTCCTTGAGTTGATTGACATCAAAGTCTTTAGGAAGCTTAGCACCTTTGTCAGCTAATAATAGAAGATACTTTTCCATATCTTGCTCTAGCATCTTTTCCATAAATTTATGGAAATGAGGGTCTTGTTGAGCTTTCTCGATTTCCTCTGTAGTTATTTCTTTCTCATGCGAGTTACTAAGAGGATCAGTGTTGCTATATTGTCCCCAAGGGTTTTCTTCAGCCATGGCTGCTATTCTTTCATTTTCTTGTTCTTGTTGTTTTTGATACGCTGCTCATGTGAAAATAGGCATACAAACGTTTAAAGTTTTACTCTAGACTTTGATCTTGGATTTGATTGGATAAGTGTCAAAGTTGTTGATTTAAAATCTGATTTCGTCTTATCTAGTTTCATGATGAAAGGATGATAGAATCCTTGATAGGGAAACTTTGACAGAAAATCTCAGATTTTGGTGATAATAACACTTATGCAAGATGCTGCAAGATCTAGGTGTAGGGGTAAAGCTTTTTCTTTTGTGTGACTTAAGTGTTCTGGACTGTGAAAAAAAATGTTGTGGACTAATGGAAACCTTGTATTCGATATGGGCAAATTGACAAAATGTCCTATTAACTCTCTATTTTTTTGGTTTTATGGCACGCTAAAACAGAGACCGGGCGCGCTAAAATAGAGACTGGGCGCGCTAAAACAGATACCGAGCGCGCTGAAATAGAGACTGGGCACGCTAAAATAGAGACTGGGTGCACTAAAACAGAGACCAGGAGTGCTAAAACAGAGACCAAGCTTGCTAAAACAGAAACCAAGCACGCTAAAACAGATACTGGGCGTGCTAAAACTATGACCTTAAGGTGTTTAAGACAGAAAAAAAAACTATCTTATTCTATGAAACTCACTTGGTCTAGTATCATATTGGATGGCCGGTTGTGGAATGTATTCTGGACGAATTCTCTGACTATGATTGTGGTGTTGCCTAAGAGCTCTTCTTTGGAAATATGCTTGTGAATCTAAGGGAGCTACGACATAGTCGTCCGTATAACCTCTAGAGAAATCATGATACCTATGAATAAACGTCCTATGTTGGAGTAGAACTTTCCTGCTTTGATACAAAAATCATTGTTTTTTTAGGAGTTGTTTGTATGCAAGTGTTCTCTTTCGTTTGGCAAGAGATTTCTTGACAAACTTGGTGGATACCCAATCTCGAATCATGAGAAATCCACAAATGCTTTGATTTTAAGGATTTTTGTGATGATCTTATCTGAGTTTAATGATAGAAAACACAGCAATCAAGAATAGAATGGTTGTATTTAAAAATCCTAGAATCTAAACAAATGGTGTATGTTCTCAAGAATCAGTGATTCTTCTTGGTTTTTACTGGTTTGATAACAAGATAAAACACATCAAATAGACTCACTCCTATAGACAAAAGGTCATCATTATATACTCGAACGACCCACAGCTTGGAATTGCGTCGACTCACACAGCCATGTCACCCCCTAGAGGGCGCCCGTGTTTTTGTCTTTTCCAGGTGCGTACTTAGAGTGACAGAAGTGGATACTGGATCCCCTGAGCAAACAGTCCTTAGCAATTATATGGTGAGTGCTTGAGGGTAGATTCTTCCCCGCCCCTGCACCATCGAGTATTACAATGTTTGGAAACTGACAGGCATGCTTCTATTTCTAGGTTCTTAGATAGGGTTTCCGTTCGGAGCGGCAAATGGATAAAATCCCTCGAGAGACCTCCCAATCTTTAAAACAAAGATTTTGGGGATGGTTACCCTACACACTTCCGTTGAAAGAGGGTTTCCCCAAATTCACATAAATTTTTAAGTGGGTTAGAATACCATGGCTTTTGGCTGTCCCCACTCAAGTCGTTCCCATAGGGTGAGTACTTTTTCCCACTACGGCAGGCCTGTCTAAAGGTTTTAAGAAAGCTTAAAATTGCATAAAGTAAATGGTGAGTCTGGTATTTTGATGCACCCAGTAAAGGGGAGAGCATAAACCTATCACCCAAACATAGCAAAATGTTGTTCTTTTTTTAAAAACCCAAAAAGACAAGTGATTTACTCTAATGGAGATATTGCTCCATGATAAACATGATGTTCAATTTTTAAACCTCAAAAAGAAATGTGACGTTTCTATCCTAGGATTGGTAAATTTTAATCCATTTCTATCCTATGATTGGTAAGTTTTAACCATTTCTATCCTAGGATTGGTAAATTTTAACTGTTTCTATCCTAGGATTGGTAAATTTTAACCAAACAAAAAGACAGAAATGAAATCTGGCCGCGGACGCGTCAGATCCAGATGAAAGAAATGCTTTTAAAGATGAAAAGATGGTGCGCTGGAACAGAAACCAGGCGCGCTGGAATAGGAACTCGGCACGCTGGAACAGTAACCGGGCGTGCTGGAACAGTAACCGGGAGCGCTGGAATAGGAACCCGGCGTGCTGAAACAGACCCCAAGCGCGCTGCAAAAATTCACGATCCCGTGAAAACTTTCACGTTGATTCCTGTACGACACAATTTCTAAAACTTTAGTAAAATATGGGGTATTTCCCCATGGTGGGCGCCAAATTGTAAGCGGTAGAAGGGGAAAAATGAACTAAACTATGCATCTACGCTTCTAAATAAGATAATTGCATCTAAGATTAAGAAATTTAAATAAATTTAAACTACAAAATCTACAGAAATCTATGCTATTGCTCTCTAACTCTAAAGACTTCTCTAATTTACTTAGCTCTCAGATTTGTAAGCTAATTAAACTATTAAAATGACACTTAGAGAATGAGAAATGAATTATTCTACTCTAATATGATCTAAATGTGCAAATTCTATTCTAATGGCAGCCATGACTGCAAATGTTGGATGCTTGATTGTTGCTTGATGGATGCTGGATGAATGCTTGAATGCTGGATGGTTTGGATGCTTGAATGCTTTGGAAACCTGCAGAGTAAGATTGCATAAATTGGGATCCTTTTCTTGTAGCCCAAGAGCTGTATTTATAGCTTTCATGGCAGCACAATTGCACAGGAAACCGGGATGAGGGGCTATGATTTCCTCTGGAGAATCCAAAGGCATGGGATGAGAAGGAGCTGATCATGGAGAATGGTTTCTCCCCATGAAAACACCAGGTAAGATAAGAGGAAAGGTGGGTGGAAGGTTGTTGAGAGAACTTCCTGCAAATTTTCCCTGAAGCTTTTCCCGTGAATGGCAGTGCCATTAATTTGATTGGTGAGAAATAAATATTTATTGGTGAGTGAATAGTGCAAATTTTATGCATAAATTTAAATATTTTTAATTTATTTAAATTTAGCAAAAAAGGGGGAATAAATAATTTAACAAATCAAACTATAGGGTTTGTTTTATTAAATAAAAAGGAGAATGACAATTAAATAAAAGATTTTTAGCAATCTTTATTTAATTAAGAAGAAATGTGATTTTAAATAACACAATTTATTTAAATTGTGTATTTAATTTTAAGAAATAATGATAACAATTAAATAAAACAAAGTTTTTAATTTTGTTTATTTATTTAAGAGAAATAATATGATGAAAATGATAATAATTAAATAAAACAAAGTTTTTGATTTTGTTTATTTAATTTAGGAGAGAAAAATAGAAGAATTAATAAATGAACTTAATATAAATAAATATTTCTATTTATTTACTAAGTAGAAGAATTTAAGATTAATTAATCAAATAAGTCGTATTCAATTAATTAGATTCTTCAGACCATTTTTAGGTGTCTACAGTCATCATCCTCACATTTAGTTGTCATTCTCATCATCCTTATTTGAGCAATCCCTTTTTATTGTTGAGACTAGGCTTCAGAGACAAAGAGGACAAATGGAAAAATTTGGACAAGATTTAAATCCCAACATCGATAATAACACTTATGACACATACCAACATTGGAATTTTCTAACCCATTTCACAACATGAACATGCCATCTTCATCACAAAACTCTTTTGAACCATTCATACAAAGAGTCCAAAATGAACGAGTATATGCAGAAGACTTGGAAGCTACATCACAAAATCTTGATATAGTCTCCTTTGTAGAAAACTTAGTCTTATGCGACCCTCAAAGGTATCTAGCCATGCTTTTGGACCAAGGGGCTAAGTTACCACAAGGATTTGACATAAATACTTTGCCACCTCCATCCATCTACCCTCACCATAAACAATCACTTGACATAAATCCTATTAGTAATTCACAAAAAATGTCCACTTATCACCCTTATCCTAACCTTGACAAGGGAAGCCAACTATCAACTAGTCCATTCCAAACCTCCACGTCATATGCTAGTCCTTCACCTATTAATCTTGTCCATGTCTGCATCCCTTATCAACCATCTACCAACTCATGTCAAGTCCCCACATCATACCATACTGATCCAGTCCAAGTCTCCATGTCCTATTTCAATCAAACCTACACCAATCTAGTTGAAGACTCCATGTCATATCCGGTCCAAGTCTCCATGTCATACCCTTGTCCTTCACATACTAGTCCAATGCAAGTACCCATGTCATATTCTAGTCCTTCACATATTGGTCCAGTCCAAGTCCCCACATCCTATCCTAGTCCATCATTCATTAATCCTTTTCAAGTCATCCCCTCACAAGCCACATCTAGTCATGAAAATTCTATCATTGCTCAAAGTCAAATCCCATTTAATAAACTTGAGGATACATGTCAAAATGAAAGCCCAAAGAATGACCTTATAATGTCACCCTCATGTCAAGAACAAGGTAGCCCATCCCATGAACCTATCTTAAAGTCCATTCAAGAAGTCCTTCAAGACAATCATGACATCCACAACACACCAATCCATGACAACCCCATCCTTTACCAAGACCCTACCATTGACCAAGAAATCCAAAACGATTCACTCCTTAACCTTTACGCCATTCGTGATCAAACACTTTCCAATCCTATACAGGCCTTGACTATTGACACTTTCCAAAATGAGACACTTTCCTCCATGACACACATAGACGATAGTCCTCAAGCACAAGAGTATTTGAATATGGACACATTTGAAAATGATCAAGCTATAGCTAAATTTACTAGACTTTATGACACTGACCATAATGATGGCTTCGACACTGACTTGGAAGCACCAATAGAATCATTTGAACCTAAAATGTCACAAGAGCAGACCAAAAATATTAATCAGGAATATGTCCAACAAGACAATGAAGCTAAGACACTTTATCAACTGGGGTCATCTATCTTTGTTAGAGCAGGCTTTCTTGCAGACGAAAATATTACAAGTGATAGTATCCACATACCAAATGATGGGTTAGCATGTTGCTTTCACAACAACAAATACCCCATCGCAAATAGAATTTTTCAAAGCATACACTATCAAGGCAAAGGACTAGGCATACATGAGCAAGGCATTCTAGAACCAATACAGCTTCAGGTAAATTACAAACATCAAGGTCTTGGTTATTCCTCAGTTAGTAAATCAAATAATGTCAGTGGTACCTCCTCGATATTGGGGGAAACTTTGTCAAATACAAACATCAAAATGGAGTCCATGAGAAATCCTTGTCATAAGATTGCTGCCAACACCCCCTCCACCCACACCATGAACCATCATTCCATCATAAATAAACCTTCCCTTTGGAACCAACAAAGACAAAATACATACCAATCAAAAGATCAAAATCAATTGTCAAAGGCCATTGAATCAAACAAAAGGACAAGTGGACAAATGAAATTAAAATGGATCCCAAAGAAAGATGGATCAAACAAAGACACCAAATCAAATACAAAAGTCAATCACAATATGGATTCACAAGCCAAGAGGACTCCCACATATAACACATGTCCACCTCCTTCAAAACAGTCATCAAGCAAGGCATCTAAAGGTGTTGGCTCCAAATTCCATCCCTCTAAAATCCATCATCCACCATCCCAAGTTTGGAAAATAAAAAGTCATTCATCCAAACGTCCAAACAATATTTCCACATCTACCATCATTCGTCATCACCCTACAGATGTCTCATCTAAAGTCCAAAGATCCCACGTCACAAATCCATCACATCTTGGCAGCAACTCTTTACCGCAAGGACTCTCATGGCACTCTATCACAATGTGAGTATTCTAATAAGGCCAACTCTAGTATCAGAAAGGACCACAATGCCATTGATTAGTTGTATGCAAGTGCTATGATCCAGACAAGACAACTCCTTCAACAAGGTCGTTATTGGCATATAATGGCACCAGTCTCTACACCGACATCGTCAGTGAATTTAGAATAGGCAGTGGTCATCTAAAAGCATCCAAGCTATCCACAAAATCAAAAATAGAAAAAAAAATTTGAAAAATGTAAAACATCGTCACCCTGATGAAAACTTGGCAAACAGGCGTCATGGTGACACCAAAAAAAAAAAGTCTAAAAAATAGTAAAGAGAAAAAAATTCATCCAAATGGTGAAAACCTAGCAAACAGGCGCCCTGGATAGATACCATGATGAAAACCTGGCAAACAGGCGTCATGTGTAAAATAAATCATCTATGTGGAATTTTATACTTGGGGGCAAGTCATCTCATTTTCCCATGCCTTCCTCATGACATTGACGTCCATCTAAGCCCTATCATTTCCATGCATTTTTCCCACTTACTTTGGTCTTGACATAAAACTGGCACACATAAATCATGCTTTGGGAAAACTCTTGACATGTCTATCATTCGGTCATACACGATTCACGAAACATCATGTCATTGAGTGTCATAGTCTTATTGGCCTTATACGACATAGTACTTGAAAATCATATGACAATTCCATTAGTTTCATGTTTCCTATCTTTTACCAAGGCCACCTCTCATCTTTTCATGCATGTCACCTATCTTGGCTTTCCCTTGTCAAACGGTCTAAGGATAATCATCATCCCATCTAGTCCTAACCAAGTCATTCCAAATGCAATGAGTTTAATCCATAAAAGAACATTATCCAAAATTTTACTTGACTACATTCCTAGCCCAGCTGAAGATCTCCATACTTTCATCACATTATCTTCATCATCCTCATGCTGTTTCAGGATGTGTCCTTCCCACGTCAAAAAACATTGTCATCACCTGTCAATTGGTATTCAGCTTGACTAGGGGCACAATCATGTTTGTCCTTGGATTCTCATGTGTACACATCAATCATATGCATTTGCCACAATCCTCTTAAACGTCAAAATCCAAATAAATCATAAAATGTCCTAAAGAAAGACCAAAAACATCATAAAAGGTCCTAAAAAATAGACAAAAACATCATAAAAAGTCCTAAAAAAAGACAAAAACATCATAAAAAGTCCTAAAGAAAGACCAAAAACATCATAAAATGTCTTGAAGAAAAACCCAAAAATCATAAAACGTCCTAAAGAAAAACACAAAAAATATCCAAATCAATGTCAAAATCTTAAACATGGAGTCAAAGTCAGTCATGTCAGTCAGTCCATGTCATTGTCTAAACTACGTTGTCTCTACACATTTGGTACATAGGAAAGACTCATTTTCGAGTCCTCGAGACATCAGGTTAGTCCTTTTAGGTTTGTCAAAATAAAATCATGGCACAATCTTTGGTCATCAATACAAAGTCATGTCGAACTACGAGGTCTCTGAGTCTATGACGTAGGCAAGGCCATCTGTCGATGAGCCCCTGATGCTGCACTAGCTCAGTCCATTAGGGTTCATGGTACCACACTGGCATACATGTCGAAAGGTTTTTAAGACAGAGCAAATCATTCCCCAGTGGGTAAAAATTAATCATTAAAACAAAGTATGACAATCACTTATTCAAACATCACAATCGTATCAGTGCCTTCAGATGTGTCCTTCTGAAAGGTAACCTCTATTATTCATGCCTTAGGATGTGTCCTTCCTAGAAATTGTCACTGTCATTCAACATTTTGAGGGATCCTCCTGACATCTAAGGATCACTCCTCTTGACATCAGTATTATTCAGATGTGTCCTTCTGAAGAACCAACTCCATCATTTATGCCTTAGGATGTGTCCTTCCTAGGCATCGTCATTATCACTGTCACATGGTATTTGGAGGAATCCCCCTTGACATTTAGGGAATCAATCCTCTTGACATCAACTTTATTCAGGATGTGTCCTTCCTAAATTCGACAATTCTTGACATTTGTCATCTGGGCATCATCAAAGCTTTGACACTCTGGCATCTCATTATTATCACATCAGAACAATAGATATCCGGACGCACTTGAAAAACATTAGACATTTATCTATTGGATTTTAGCATGTTACTAGTTTTTCAGCAAGATCTCACTAACAGGATTTAGAGAAGCAGCGATGTATCATGACGATTGAAACACATGACTACTAGTTTCTCAGCAAGGTCCTGATTCTGGGATTTAGAAAAATGATGTATCATGATAAGGACTTTATTTGTGTATTTTTTCAATCATGTTGCTAGTTTCTCAAGGATGTCCTGGAAATAGGATTTAGAGAAGAAACGACATTTCATGATTTGTCTTTGTCTTTTTCTGCTTGTGGTTGATTATGGCAAAAAGATTGGGGCAATCACACTCTTAGTATGAGTCATTATCATCCTTGTCTACGACTGTCTTTTTTTCAAGTGGATGACCTTGCACACCTTGGTCTATGTCATATCATGGTGTTTGTTGTCCATTTGTGTCATTTTTACAGCCCAATGATGATTAAGAGCAATAAATATTATAGTCCTACTGCAAGTTTTGAAGGATTCTTTCATCTAGTCTGCATCTTCATCATCCATATCTTTTGCACTAACATTCCTTTGTCTCTTCATATTCTAGTCTTCTAGTCCATTTCGAGAGCACAACCATGTTCTTGGAACCCATCTTTCCTTTCGAGGGGGCATACTATAACCCTCCTCTTATTTTGCACTGGGGCATATTTTTGACTTATTTTCTTTGTCACAATGTGACACGCTACATTATGACAAAGAGGGGCAAAATGTAGACACTAAAAATTGTCCTAGGTTTGCGATTTCTAAATTCTCCATCATTTCCCCTTTCATTCTTCATAATTAAATAATTTTTAATTATTTAATTATTTTCTAAAGTCAATTCTTCTATTAATTAAATAATTCTAATTATTTAATTAATTCATTTTCTATCTTTATTCCTCCCTGATTAATTAAATAAATTTTATTTATTTAATTACGTCACTAATTAAGTTTTCTTTCTAAAAATTAAATAAATTCTTATTTATTTAATTTTTATCCAACTTCCACCATAATTAAATAATTAAATAATTATTTAATTATTCATTAGTCTTTTCTCTCATAAATTAAATAAATTTTATTTATTTAATTTGGTCCACTCTTGAATTTTGAATTAAATCATTACTTAATTCAAAATGATTGCTTTTGTCACATTCCTCTATAATTAAATAATATATTTATTATTTAATTATTCATTGGCCACCTAAATTAAATAATTATTATTATTTAATTTCTCCTATCACCTCTTTGTCTATGCCAATCTTATCTTCCACATCAAATCTTATCTCTTGACATCTCATTCAATTTTATCCCTTGATTGAATTATCCCGTAATTCAATCTTAACCCTTCATTTCTTGTCATTGCTCTAATTTTGACCTAACCCTAGTCCATACTACAACTTTCAATTTTGGCCATTGATTAAAACATCTTATTGACATTCAATCTCATCCATCCATTCAAAATGGTATTTTCTATAAAATGCCATTTTCCTCTCATTTTTTACAAGAAAGAGGCATTTTGGATTTTAGACATAAGGAGGCATTGGATTTTAGACATTAGACATCATAGCATTTGTCATCTTACTTCATTTAGTCTTGGCATATTTAGGCATAGGCATTTCACTCATATTGTCTTAGGCATTTAGGCATCGATCAAATCCTTCAAAGCTTGGTGTAGGACTTAGACTTTTATTTCAGATTGCTCGCATGATGAATCTGAGGGCAACACATCAACCAACAAGCTAGAAGGTGTTACAAAAGTGAATCATGGAGGTCTTGGCGATTTTCTGGTATAATCGTTCTTTTGTTTACTTCCATTGTATTTTGTAATTTCTTTGGGTTTATTGTCTTCATTGATTTGCTAACATTGAATCTAATCCTAAATTTACCCTTAGTTACAATAATCACACATGTAGAGAGAGAGAAATGTTGACTTTTTAGTGGATAGGGGTTTTCCTTCACTAGTGCATAAACAACAATAAATGACTAAAAAAACTACTAAAAATTGCATATAAATGACTAAGCTTGGTCACATGACCATTAGTAGTTTATTTCCAGTCATTTATAACGTGACCAAATTCATGACTAAACCATTTTTAGGCATTTATTGGTTGTTTTGATTGATCAATTTGGTAGTATATTTAGTCATTAATTTAGTCATTGATTGTTGTCAATTGGTTATTTATTTAGTCATGGTATTCATTTATTTAGTCATGGTAGTCATTTATTTAGTCATTTATTAATTAATACTTTTAGATGTGTATGTAAACTCCTATGTTTGGAGAATTCTATTACAATAATTAGTCTATAAAAGTGCAAACCAACGAAAGTTGTCATTGAAATTTTGTTGTGATTGAAACATATAAAAGTTTAAAGCTCTTATGTTATATTAGAAAAATTAAACTAAAACAATCATAAAACTTCAACAAATATGCTCAAAAGACTGAAACAATAGTGTTGGAAAATAATTCGCTATATATTCAAACTATATATAAAATATGTTACAAAGAACTCTATATATAGAGTTTTGAAGACAACGAATAGGTTGTATGAATAAAGAAAGAAGATTAGATGAAGGGAAAAAAATAAAGCTAATAAATCTAATAAAACAAAACTTAAAACAAAGAATATTTTGTAGTATACAAACTACTGATTTATTATGCTTTTAAAATTGAAAAAACTAAAACTAAAGCTAAAAAGTCATTGCTGTGAATGCATGTCTTCAATGATTCCACTATTGCACATGGGGTAGGCTATAAATGCATTAGATTAATGGAAAAGTATGTGAAACAATATCTTGTGTTGGATATTTTGTTGCAAATGAAAATGGGGTATATTAGTATGCAAGAAAATAATAGAAAGGGTTGCTATATATAAAATGTGTAAACAAAGCTTGAAAGTTTCTTTTTACTTGTTTTATACCATCTTAAAATCTTATGTAATGGAATACACTCTTGATCAAGGCTCCTAATTCTATGTAGAATAAGGTCTTTATTCCTGCATTTAAAATTTGCTTATTCTATGGTAGAGTAAGGCATTGGTTTTGCATTTTCTCCTTGCTATGTACCTTTCCACAATTAAAAATTAAATTTTACAATCCATCCAAAGGAGGTTATTAGTATAAATAGATTGGATATTTAACTCTTATGTATTTATGAATACAGAATCTAAGAACTCAAAATTTGTTAATATTTTAAAAAGATTTATGAAACATTGAAATATAAAAAAGAAAGTAATAACATGTGAAAAACAAACAAAGCATATTAGATAATAACATGAAAAACAAATAGAGCAACTACTAGTGCCAACCCATTTCTTGCAATGCGTCCAATACCAAGACCATTCAAAGACTGCAAAAGAGCCCCTGCATAGCAATTGGGTGTCCTTGGGACAGTGAGCAAGGATTTTCAAGTGATGTCAATTTGCACGAGTTTGGATCAACTACTAGTGCCCCAAGAAAAAAATGGACATAAATAATATTTTTTAAGCACCTACCGCCAAGAAAATTAGGTGCCCATTTTGAAATGGACTTGAAATTTATTTCAATGCAATTAAACGAATCTCATCTATTCATCATTTTTTGCCATTTTTTGGATGTTCGGATGTCAACCGTTCATCATTTTTTTGGCATTTTTTCAACTATTTTTCTCGCTTTTTACTTTTTTCCCCACCACTTGTTACTCACCACTATTGGTTTCCACTCCTCCAAACTTGTCTCACTGGTATTAACTGTTCATTCCTCCAATTTGTAAAATTGTAGCTAAAAATATGATTTCAATGAGGGTTTAAGAGTATGTTTATTAAAATAAAAATTACAGCAAAGATCCTAATAATGAGCACATTTAGATTTTAAATGTATGTTTGATTTATTAATATTGAACTTAAAATTTATAAATCCAATCAATTGATATTAAAGATATTAATATTTTAATATTTAAACTAAATTAATTAAATTTTCATTAAATTTTTTAATATTTTTATACTAAACATTTGAATATTTTTATATTAAAATAGAATTTTTAAAATTTTATTATATTTTTAAAATTCAAATATGTATATATAAATAAAACATCCTTTATCCTATGTAATTAAGTATATATTAAATTTTATATAATAAAAAAATAATTATAAATATATAATTATATTATTAATTATTATTATATATTATATTCTCTAACAAAACTATTATATATATATAAATTTTATAATTATTAATTAATAACTATTATATTCTTATTTAATACAAAATATAATTAATATATTATATATTTTATATTATACAAATTAAATTATATAATTATATATAATAGTATATATAGGTTAGAATACAAAATATTAAATATAAGCATGATTATATTTACTACTATTTTTACTATTTTGATTCTATTATATTCTTAAATATTATAATAGTAGTAATATAACCTATATATACTATTATATATATTTTTTGTATTGAAATATATCTATAATAGTAAATTATAAATAATAATCTATATATTTTTAAATTTAAATATAATAGTAAATATAAGCATACTTATATTTAATATAATAGTAAACAATATAATAGTAAATTTTATTTTTGCAATATAGATTTGTTTTTAAATTCTTTATTGCTCAAAGTGTACATGATGGAGCCCCATGGTATAGCGGGGAAAAATCATTATTTTTAATTCTTTACCACTAGTGAATAGTGTATATGATGGAGCTCTGTGATAGGGGATAAATTAGAAAAAAACTCTAGTTTGCAAATATAAATTCCTTTTTAATGTTTTTAATTCTTTATTGCCAGCCTACAATGTATGTGATGGAGCCCCATGGTATGGTGGAGAAAAAATATTATTTTTAATTCTTTACCACTAGCCCATAGTGTATGTGATGGAGCCCTGCGATATAGCAAGAATTTTTTTTAAAAAAATCCTTTTTGCAATATAGATTAATTTTTTAAAATTTTCCTTGATGTACTGCAGTGCTCCATCACATACATTGTGGGTTGGTAGTAAAGAATTAAAAAAAGAAAATACCACTATACCGTTGGGCTCCATCACGTACATTATGGTCTGGGGGTAAAGAATTAAAAAAAAATTAAAAAATTATATTGCAAAATAGATTATTATTATATTATTTACTATTATATTTAAACATAAAAATATATAGGTTATTATTTATTTACTGCTATAAATATATTTAAATACAAAAATATATATAATAGTATATATAGGTTCTATTATTACTATTATAATATATAAGAATGCAATAGGTTAACCCTTCTCTGTGAAGGATAAAGGCGAGAAATTTTTTCACTGTTTCATTAAATCTTTCAAATGTTCTATGCGGTATTACTTTTAATTGCAATGACATTTTTAAATGGTGTGGGGAAGAGGGAAATTACCTATTGATGTGACTAATTATTTGGTCATTTATTTAGTCATTTTTATTTGTGTGACTAATTATTTAGTTGTGTTTTTTACCTGATGATCAAATTAGTCATTTATAGTTGTGTTACAAAAAATTAGTAGAATTTAGTCATTTTTAGTTGTTGTGACTAAATTTTTTAGTCACCTAACCATTTATTTGCCAAATTCTACTAGTGTTTGGTCAAACCCAATTTTGGTAATCAAACCTTGAAATGAAATAAAATAGAATGAAAGAATGATGAATAAACAAATATGCTATGTTGCAACTCACCAAACCCTTGTAACAAAGGTTGCAAATTTGTATGAAATGGCTAGCATGAATGTAGATTTTGACACTTGATTGAATGCTTGCTTGAATCATGAAAACCTACATTACAAATGTTAGCTCAAAAACACACATGATGCATAATAACTTTGACATGATGCTTGAATCTTGAATGTAGCTCCAAAATACTTGATAATCATCTCTTGAATGCTCATGATCTCATAAACTTGCCATAGTAATGCTTCATAAAAATTCTAGGAGAAAATATGTGAAATAACCTTGTATTTATACTTGTTTATGCCAAATTTCTTGAAATTACAACACTACAAGCTGACATCATATCTAGAAGAATAAAATCCTACCAAGAATTGAATTCAAAATAGGTCCAAGCTAATGCAGGACTCATACACCAGTTGAGGCATATGAGTCCTAGTATCCTACACTTCAAACACAAATTTCAAGAAATATTAAGTTCTATGTCAAATTCAGGATCAGGCCCTAATGCTTAGGTAAGACCCATATGCCCAAGGTGGTGTATGAGTTCTAGATCACTAAATCTAGAACACAAAACCCCAAATCATTAAATTATGATTGGTCATTAGATAAGTGTCAGGATTATCCTTGGAAAGATGCATTAAATATGGCTTGAGGATTTAAAATAGGACCAAATAAGGCATAAAGAAGCCCAATTTTAGCATGGAGGGCCCAAACAAGTGTGAAAATATAAAGGGATACATTTTTCTACACTATAGTATGAATTAAACACACCAGATCCAAATGAATTTAAACTATGTTTAATCCCCTTAGCCACGATCACAATGAGATGTTTGAAAGCTTTAAAAGCTAAGAAACAATTAAAATAAACCTGAACTAAACAAGAAAGCATAAAAGAGACTTATTCTAAGACTTCAAACCTTCTCCCATTAGGGGGAGTGGTGTCACATTGTTGTGGAATGGTGACCCTTTCCCAATCCCTTCGATGAAATGAGCATTTAACCAGACTCCATTGTTGAAAAACTAAGTTAAATGTGATATAAGGATGCCATGGATGGATGAAAAGATGAAAAATATTGAAAATGGTGCAAGTATGAATAGAGATATTATTCAAATGGGCAACATAACTTTACTTTGAAAAGGTGGAACCATTTCTCTCCAAATGGTGAAGTATTTATAGGAGAGAAAATGAAGAATCAATGGTCAAGATGAAAAGGATCAATCAAGGGTGAAGGCATGGAATAAGGACTCTCATCAATGGATGAGAATCAAAGATCACATGGATCAAATAATGCATGATGGTCTCACAATGATTAAATCAAACACACTTTGTAACAACTTTGAAAGTTTTTTTTATTAGGAATTTAAATAGGATTTGAAGGGGCCTGGAAACCCTTTACAACATAGAGAAGTTGCTAAAAAGATAGAAACATTTAAAACCGTAGCCCAAAAAAAGCTAAAAGCTGATAGAAACATTGAAAGTTCATTACAAAGTTTGTTAGGAAAGAATATTATAGTTTTAGAACAAAATAGAAGAATATTTCTTTGGAATATTCCATGTGCAAGTGGATGGGTGAGGAAAATTAGTAATTAGTTAATTAAAACCAAGTTTTAATTGTGTATGTTGGGGAATATGAGGATTGCCATTAAATAATTGATTTATTTAATGAAGAGGGGATGTAAATGACATTTAATTCAATAATATAGGATTATTCAATTAAATGAGAGGACTTAAGGGGTTTAAATTTAATATTTTTTATTATTCAATTTAAATAGGATGAGAGATGGAGATGAAAGTGGGAGAATTAACCTAATTAAATCAATTAGATTAATAGATGAAAATGATGCATTTAATTAAATAACTATGCTTATTTAATCAAACAGGCGAAAAAGATGATGAATTTTAGGACAAAATGATGTTAGTAATCAGATTCAAGTGTGTAATATCATTCATGACAATTTTAAGTGTCTACATTTTTCCCCTCTCTGAAGCGAGGTACTTGTTACATTGGTTCAAAGACTAGCACTTTTTGGATTAATGTTGCTTCTCAAATCAAAAATTTGTAAATTCCTAATTTTTTGGATGCCCTACTATTGCCCCAATGGAAGAAATTAAGTTGGTTCCTTGTCCCCTTGAGAGATTGGGAAAACATTTGGAATTTTGGGCTAATCTCGTGACAAATATTTAACATTAATTAGGTCAGCTTAGACATGACAAAATATACTTCATTAGAAAACTTAGATGTTTGATGTAGATAGATTTTATGATTACAGTCATCGGCCATGGGTAGCCTCATGTATATTTTGATATATCACACATATTCAATACTTGGATAGAAATTTTAGTAAAGATAGAAGAATAAGAAGAATAGGATGGATAAAAGAATGAGATGGATTAACTATTGATAAAATTTTGAGATTGATTTGGAAGTCCAACAAGCCTATGATCATTTGAAACTTTATTGGATATGGTGATGAGATTGATGATATGCTCATTTCTGGGATTGGGACTCTATCATTCCTTATTTTTAATATAATACATAGACCTGATGCATCAAAGTATTGATAACCAAGATAGTGTTGTATCTAGTACTATGGACTTTGACTCTGTAAACAGATAGGATGGTCCTTGTTCACACCTTGACATACGAAAACCTTGTTAGAATGTAGTTGAGAAGTTTAGAATATCTTGGATCAAAGGATACACAATAGTCAAAAATTTAATCTAATGACCTCCCTACACACAACTAAGCAAGTATGTGCCAAGATTATTTTACAAGAATACCCCACAAGAACAACAAATGGAAGATAATGCCCTATTCCTTTCTCTCTAAATCATTTAGAAATCATCGAGAGGTCCTCAAAATGGGTCAACAAGATAAATCATAAGAAAAGATTAAAAAAAAATCAATGTTATCTATATCTCTTGCCAAAGGGTGTGTTATGTTTAAGATAAATATCCAAAGTGATTGACAAAAATGATGCCCATTGTAGGTGTATACACCTAAAAATGGTCTGGATAATCTAATTAATTAAATATGATTTATTTGATTAATTACATTAATTTCTTCTACTATTAAATAAATAGAAATATTTATTTATAGTTCATTCTCCTATTCTTCAATTTTAATTAAATATACAACTTCAATAATTTGTGTTATTTAATTATCACATTATTCAATCTTAATTAATTAAACAATGTTAAATACTTTTTTGTTTAATTATCATATCCCTTCTATATTTATTTAATAAACAAATTCTATAGTTTGTTTTATTAAATTATTTATTCTCTTTTGCTAAATTGAATAAATCAAATATTCAAATAAAAGGCATAAAGGAAATTTCCTCTATTCACTCACCTACCAAATTAGATATCAAATATCCAATTTAATTCAACTGGAATTTCATGGGAAAGCTTTGGAGACAAATTGGAATCAATCTCTCAATCTCATTCCTCTAATTCTTCCTATCATCTAGCCTGACGTTTTCATGGGGAGAAACCATTCCCATAATCAACTCAAGGTTCTTCATCTCTCACCATTCAATTCTTTAGATTGAATCCAGGCCTTTGTTGCGCTGCTCCTTCACAAAATTCCTATCGTGAATATATACATACAACCTTCTGAAACATGAAATAGATCCCGAATCCTCATCTTTGTGCAAACTTACTTTGTAAGAAAATAAATCAAGCATCTTAGCATTCAAGCAATTCAACATAGAATCATTTAGCAATAGAAATCATAACATCAGTAGAATCATAATCAAGTTTGCATCATAGTTTTACTGTAGCTTCTTTTATCAAATTTCATATCAGCATAGATTATAGTAGCTTCCTTATATCATTTAGAAATCACCATATAGGATTACATCATTGCATTTAGCAACATCTCATTCTCTAGATTGGAATTTTAATAGTCACAACACTTACCAAATCTGAGAGCCCCATGACTTGATAAATCTTTAGAGATAGGCAACAATATGATGCTTTTAGTAGATTATTTCCTTAAACTAGTTTAATTGTTGAATCTTTGATATAATGACTTATTAAGAAGTGTTATTTTACTCATTACTTATTCCACACTTACATTTTGGCGCCCACCATGGGGCCATAACCCCATATTTTAACAATCTTTCTAAAAAGTGTTCATACAGGATACAAGAGTGCTTTCTTTTAGCGAGATTGAGGGATTTTGCAGTGCTTCCACCAAAAATTTTAGCGATTATGTGTGTTTTAGTGTTTCCACCAAAAGTTCTAGCACTTCTACAATTTGTTTTAGCACTTCCACCAAAAGCTCTCACGATGGTTGACTGTTCCAGGTCCAATATTGTTTTAGCGCTTCTGCAAAATTATATAATGCTTATGCCAAATTCTACAACACTTCTAATGAATTAAATAGCGCTTCTAACCCCTATTCTAGCGCTTCTAAAATTTCTTGTCTAGATCTGATGCAACCGTAGCTAGAAAATTATTTTGATGCATTTGGACTAAAAAGAACCAATCCTAGGGTAGTCATTTGGTTTAAAATATATCAATCCTAGGGTAGTCATTTGGTTTAAAATATATCAATCCTAGGGTAGTCATTTGGTTTAAAATATATCAATCTTAGGGTAGTCACCATACATTTTCTATATGAGTTAAAATTAACATCATGACTTTTGTGAAGCAAATATCTTCATATAGAATATCAAATTGTTATTTGGGCTTTAAAAATTGAACATTTGATTATTGTGCTTGTGTGGCGATAGGCCTATGCTCTCCCCTTAACTGGGTGATCAAAATTCCAAACTCATCCTTTAATTTCATGCAATTTGTGCTTTATTAAATCATTTAGAAGGCCTACCATAGTGGGAAAAAGTACTCACCCTACGGGAACGACCTAAGTGGGAACAACCAAAGCCAGGTTTTCCAACCCACTATAAAATAAAAGTGAATATGGGGAAACCCACATTTTCCAAAAGTGTGCAAGATAACTATCCCCAAAGTCTTTGTTCTAAATATTGGGAGGTCTCTTGATGGATTTTATCATTTTCTGCTCCAAACGGAAACCCTATCTATGAACCATTGTGTAGAATCTAGTTGAGTCAATAACTAGACATTGTAATACTCATAGTGCAAGGGGAGGGAAGAATTTTCCCCCAAGAAACTCACCATATAATTTCCAAGGACTGTTTTCTCAAAGGATCAAGAAATCTAACTTTCAGTACACACCTAGAAAAGACAAAAACATGGGCGCCCTTTAGGGGGTTGACATTGCTATGTGAGTTGACACAATTTTAAGATGTGGGTTGTTGAGTATAACGATGACCTTTTTGACCTTAAGGGTGAGTATATCTGAAGTGTATTTTTGTTAACAAACTAGTTGAAATAGGACCACAAGTGGTTCTTGAACATACACTTATTGCTTGGATTCTAGGTCTTCAAAACAATGTTCTACAATTGCTTGATGTGTTTTCAAATCATTAACTCAGATAAAGATCATCTAGAAAAACACAAGTCAAACAAAATAAAATGGTGAAATTTATGATTAGGGATTGAAAATCCACAACATTTGTCAAGAAATCCCTCACAACAAGAGTCAAGAGACCAAAGAAACAATTTAGTTACAAGAGATTTTTTTAAAGTAGATGATTTTTATATCAAATTAGGAAAGTCTTGCTTCAACATAAAACTTTCGTCAATAGGTTTCACAATTTTTCTAGGGGATATATTGATGATTATGCTTTAGAGCCTTTGTATTCACAAGCTTATTTCCAAAGAAGAGCTCTTTCACATAAACATAATCATAGTCAACCGATTTGTCAATATTCCATCCCACAACTAGCAATAGAATATTCCAATAGGCCCAATCAATTCTTATAGTAGAGAAAGCTAGGAAAAATTAGGCTTTTCATCCAAAATCAGGGAGTTACCAGCAAAAATATCTTGTCAAAATTCAAAATCCCAAAAATTACAACAAGAAAAAGTTAATCTCTTCACAGAAAGGAAAATTAGACAACACTGTTGAATCCCAAAGTCGTGCTTACTCACTCTATTTTAGTGCTTATGCACTATATTTTAGCACATCCACAGTTGAAATAGTGCTTCAGCAACCTATTTTAGTGCTTTTGACAAATTATGTAGTGCATCTACTGACTATAACCAAAATTACCAGCGTCCGAATTCACCAGTCTTTTAGCATGTCTACAGTCTGTTTGAGCACTTCTACCCTATTTCACAACACTTTTACCATAACCTTTAGCACTTTTGCAGTCTGTTTTAGCGCTTGTGCCCTCTGTATTAGTGCTTCCACAGAACAAAAAAATAGAGAGATTCTAGACACATCTATTAGATTTGTTGGAATTAGAAACTTAGGTTTTTTTTTTCAAACATAAACTTTTTTACAATCCAGACAGTGTCTTAAACCTGAAACAAAATAGGTTCTTACAAGTCAAAATTATTTTCAACCTAAACCCAGATCTTGTAAACTACAAAGTGTCCAATTATCAAAACATAAATCTCAATTATTGAGTTTAGTTTCCTCATCAAGATTTGGACATCCTACCATCACGAAATGAAACACAATAATCATATTTTTAACTTGGTCTCATCAATAGAATATAACATTCTATTTGACTTTGTTAAAATCCAATTGACACTAATCCAAACATAAAAGATCAAAGTTTAGTGAAAACAACAAATACTTGTATGCCAATCTTGACAAGGTTACAAAGACAAAAACTTAGAGAGAAGGAAATTGAAACACCAAATGTCATGGTTGATGAAAACCCCTTTTATAGATTCCAACAACATGATACCAATGAAATAACTCAAGAGGATATACAAACTGCCCAATGAGATCCAAATTTTCATAAATTCATGGAAAAAGTCTTGGAGGAAGACATGGAAAAATACCTCTTGATGTTAGCAGAATTAGGTGTGAAACTTACGAAAGATTTTGACATTAATTGATTGAAGGAAACACCTAGAACAAATGAAACTAAACCACACAACATGCAATACACAGACCAATTGGTTTCTCTAATAGATCAAATGCAAACTTTACAACAACAAATGTAGGATATGCAAAAGGGAACCACAAAGAGGTATTCATTATAGGGCATTTGTCAGGTTATCCATTTCATCCAAGTGTAGACATGACACCCTTCCCTAGACATTGTGAGTTCCCCAAATATGACAAGTACAATGGTAAAATGGATCCAATTGACCATGTGAGGGAATTCAGAAAAATGAGCCTAGAGTTTTCCCAAGAGGATACTTACCTAATGAGGTTGTTTCTTAGGAGTTTAGGAGCACACTGTATGGAATGGTTCTCCAAATTACAACAGGGGATTCGATCCTTTGAAAAAATGGTCAACAGATTTATCATGCAATTCTCCTTCAACATTCAACATGATGTAACCATAAAAGATCTATAAAACATGAAACAAAAGAATGGAGAGACATTCCTATCATTCTTACAATGTTGGAGAAAGTTGTTCACTAGATATCCTCGATCTATACCTAAAGAGGAAAAAATTGAATTATTTATTGACAACTTAAATGATGAAATGAGTTATAGACTGGAAATACAATGTTCCCCAAATTTTGAAAAGGTGATTGAGAATGAGATTAAAATTTAAGAAGCCTTAGTCAAAATAGGAGTCATTAAACATTGCAATGATACATCAAACAATGCAAATGCCTCAAATCACTATGGAAACAATGACAAGCCTAAATTTTGGTAGAAAAATAGAAATACTTGAAACAATGATGCTACAACTAACACAAAAAATACAAAACCAGTATTCAATTTAGTGACAACAACTATGAAAACAAGTCAAAATGGCAACCATAACAACAATCAAGGTACCACTCAAAACAATAACCCAAACAATGGAGAATATCAGCCACCATCATATCAAAGACAATCCAATCGATGAAGATTTACACCATTAGGACAAACTTTTGAATAAGCAATGAGATAACTTATTACAAATAGACTTATTACTCTACCAGAATAAAGAAATTGGGAGCTGAAAGTGAAACCATCTTGGTGGAACAATGCCGACTATTGCAACTTTCATAAAAATAAAGGACATAAAAAATGACTGTATATAATTAAAAAATATGATACAAGACTTGATTGAATCAAATAAGATGTTTGTCAAAAGACATCAAAAAAACAATGATCACAGTGCATTTACAAATCCTTTACCCAACTACGAAAAAGGAGAATCTTCTTCAAATAGTGAAAGGAAAAAGTGTAAAATAATCTACGACACCACCATTCTTTTCATTTCTAAGGTTGAGAAAAATAATTTCATTGATAATCAAACAGATAACATAAGCATCAATGATATTGGATCCATGAACGTGATACAAAACATAAAAACATCAAACAACCAAATCAATGTCCTAAAAATCAGGGAAACACAAGACTATCAACCGGTCAATGTAACAACAAGGGGGTAGTCCAAAGTGATACCGAAAGGAGTTTCATCTAAAAACACTACCCCCCTTCAAATCAATACAACATTATGGATTAACTACAAAAGATACCCGCACAAATATCCATACTGGAACTTCTTAAAATATCACCATCACATAAGGAGGTTCTAGAACAAGCTCTAGTGGCCACTATGATACCTAATAATTTGGATGTTTGTCAATTTCAAGCTATGGTGGGCCACCTGACTACACCTCATTGTCTATCATTCTCTGAACAAAATGATGTGTCACTAAATCACCCACACAATGCAGCCTTGCATATAGAGGTTTTAATCCATAAACACTGTGTCAATCATGTCTTAATAGATGGTAGAGCTGGATTAAACATTTGTACTTTAAAACTAATTCATGCACTAGGCTATTCCAAAAATTCCATTGATTTCAGAAGAAAGATAACAATAAAATCATATGATGAAGAGGAAAGGTCTTCCAAGGGGTTGATTGTACTACCAATTCAAGTAGGACCGATTGTCAAAAATATTGTTTGCCAAGTGTTAGACAAGGAGCTAACATATAACATACTCTTGGGATGTCCATGGATCCATGAAATGTAATCAATACCTTCAACATGTCATCAATGTTTGAAATTTCTTGTCAATGGACAAGAGGTCACAATTTCAGCTGACAACAATAATCCCTAGAATTGTAACATGCTTAAGGAAAATTAGGACACTCTGGTACCCCACAATAGAGAAGCTAGCACATTTAATTCATCCAGTGGTGAAAAGAAACTCAATTTTATATCCAAATGGGTCAAGAAAAAGGACCAGGCAAAGGAAACAACTATTGCTAACTCAACTTTATCAAAAAACAAAGGTCCCCTGAATACTCTATCACAACAATTTATAGACAAGATTCAGTTAAAGGACAAAGGCTTGCGAGAATATTCCATTGAGCAATCTTTGTGTCTTTCACAATTACTGCCATCTCCAAAATCATATGGACAACCCACAACAAACACATGATGATCATCACAACCCATCACAGTTCTGGATGAAAGGTTTGTAAAAGCAGGAACTCTAGAAGATGAATCAGAAGACAAGGCCATTCTAAATTGGCTCTACAAAGATGAAGAAGCTTCAACATCAGCAAATATCAGCATAAGAATAGATCAGTATGGAAAAGGAAAGGCTATCTTAGACAAAATGGGCTATGAAGGGAAAGGACCAATTAGCAAGAGAAAAGATGGTATTATAGAACCTATTCAACCTCTAACACTTTAGCCTAAAGACAAAACATGATTAGGCTATACAGGGGAATCAAGAGAAGTAACTCAAAAAGTGGTATAAAGGATTCTACAAGTGAGGGATGGGTTTGAAATAGATTATAATGAGTATGAATGGGATCATTTATCTGCAACATCATACATTGACAAAAAAATTGATGTCATCGAAGCGTATACACCCACATGAGAGGAGGGAAAATTTTTAGGAACTAGACCACTTGTATTGGGATCACCAAATATCAATGACTCAAGCAAGGATGAACAGACATCAAGTGAGATAGATGACTCAGAGGAGGGTAATATCATAGACCTCAAACTTCTCACTGACAACTTTGACCACCTAGCTATTAGAACAGTTACAATCATTGACCTTACTCAACCTGATGATTTATTATCCTTGATACATCCGGAACTAATCGACTAGGAACCAACTAAACCTATTAATATACCTGTCTTTTTAAATGATGAAGCCATCATAAATTTTATTTACAGTGACGAACCTGATACAAGTTCTACCCATAACAATCACAACAACACTTCAAATTAGGAGGGTTCCAAATCTTCCAGTTACAAAAATGACAATAGGAAAAACTAATCTAATGGTGAAAACCTTTCTGAGGTAGCATTAGATTTTGAAAAAGAAAAAATAAAGAACGTATCTAATAGTGAAAAGCTTTCTAAGGCTTGGAAGATGGAAGATTTGACACCCTTCTAGGGCATTACCATGATAAATCATCAATACTAGTGGAACCTACACAATCCATAAATCTAGGCAAAGATTCAACATCTGGCAGTGTCTATGATAGAACATGAGAAGCCAAAATTCACTAAATTCTTTGAAGAGAGACATATCAATTTTGATCCAGAATCAAACCAGTAAAGAAAAAATTGAGAAAAATGCATCCTGACATCGCCCTCATGGTAAAAGTTAAGCTAAAGAAGTTGTTCGATGTAGGATTTATTAGGTCTATTGATTATGCAGAGTGGATTTCAAATATTGCTCCTATATCTAAACTAGATAATAGCATAAAAATATGCACAGATTTTAGAGATCTAAATAAGGCATGCCGAAAGGATGATTTTCCCTTACCAAGTATTGACATCATTATTGATTTAACAGCGAGACATTCCATGTTGTCATTAATGGATGGCTTCTCAGGGTAAAACCAAATCAAGAACCAAATCAAGATAGCACCTGAAGATCAGGAAAAAACATCATTCACTTGTCCTTGGGGTACATTCTATTGGAATGTCATGCCCTTTGGGTTGAAAAATGCAGGTGCAACATATCAGCTGGTGATGACCACTATTTTCCATGACATGATGCATAATTTTATGGAAGATTATGTGGATGACATATTAGCAAAATCATACACCAAAGAAGGAGATATGAAGATTCTCAACAAAATCTTTACTAGATTAGAGAAGTTCAATGTCAGATTGAACCCTAAGAAATGTGTGTTTGGGGTAACATCAACAAAGCTCCTTTGATACATAGTGTCAGAAAAAGGAATCGAAGTGGATCCGACTAAGGTCAAAGCAATAATGGAGATGCTGCCACCTAAAAATATCAGTCAATTATGGTCTCTGCAAGGTAGGCTACAATCCATCAAGAGATTTATCTCCCAATTGGTAGAAAAAAGCCATCCATTCTATCATCTACTTCATAAGAATGTCTCATTCAAGTGGGATTATGACTGTGAAACAACTTTTAACTAGATAAAGCAATATTTGATGTCACCTCCCATAATCATGCCACTTGCAGTAGAGAGACCATTGTTACTATATATCACAACAAATGACATTTTTTTAGGAGCTCTATTAGCACAATAAGATTCTGATGGAAAGGAACAAGCTATTTACTATATCAGTAGGACTCTCAACGATTATGAAATAAATTAGACATTCATAGAGAAAGCCTGTTTGGCAGTGGTATTTGCAACCTAGCAGTTGCGACACTACATGTTGACTCACACAGTCAAACTCAGCAAAAATAGACCCATTAAAATATCTACTCAACAAAGCTTCTCTAATAGGGAGACTAGCAAAGTGGGTCATGATCTTAAGTGAGTTTGACATCTAGTATGTAGACCAAAAAGCCATCAAGGGATAGGTGATAGTTGATCAATTAGTTGAAGCTCCGTTGCCAGATGCTCATCCAATGAGCATTGAATTTCCTAATGCAGATATCCTTACTATGACAACACAACCATGGAGACTTCATTTGGACGAGTCATACACAAGTGGGTCTAGTGCAGGTATTCTATTTGTCACATCACAAGGACATACAATCCCAAGGTCCTATAGATTGATGTTTTCTTGCATAATTAATTTCGCTGAGTATGAGGCCTTGATAATTGGAATCAAAGTGGCAGTTGAATGACATATCACATAACTTCAAGTATTCGGTGATTCACAATTAGCCATTTATTAGGTAAATGATGAATATCAGACAAATGATGAAAAATTGATGCCATATAAGAAGATGATATATGATTTCAAGAAATAATTTGTGGAAATCAAGTTTGAACAAATTCCAAGAGCAGAAAACAAAGTTGTGTATGTTATGGCGATAATTGCTTCTCTCTTGCAATTACCAGAAAAGCAAGGTCATTATGAGTCTATGGTATAACAAGTATCTAACCCTGCCTATGAAAAATCCTAAATCAAAAACCATATGCCAAATAACAGATGTTCAAACCTCACTATATGGAGAGATCTATACTTACCTCAAGGATAATATCCTTCCTCTTGATCTTTCTAGAAACCAAAAGCGTAACTTCATCCACCAATCCGCTCGACATACATTGATAGCTGACATAATTTACCATCGAGGTATAGATGGTACTCTTCTTTGGTGTCTAGAACATAGTGAATCTGAAATAGCCTTATGTGAGGTTCATGAAGGTATTTGTGGAACTCATTCAAGTGGACCAACCCTAGCAAAGAAAATCCTCTATTTGGGGTATTACTGGCCGAACATGGAAAAGGAGTCTTATCAATTTGTTAAGAAATGTTAGAAATGTTAGATCCATGGTAATCTAATCCATGCACCAACAAAAGAATTGCACCCATTCACATCAACACAGCCCTTTTGTCAGTGGGGACTGAACCTGGTAGGAAAGATAAACCCGTCTTCATCCAATGGACACAAATTCATAATCATAGCAACAAAATAATTTACAAAATGGATAGAAGTGGTTTCCTTAACAACAATCATTAGAAAGAAGATTTATTCATTCATCCTGAATTACATAATCTGTCAGTATGGCATACCTAAGTCCATTGTAATAGACAATGGTAAACCTTTCAAGAACTAGGATGTCTAGGAATTATGTGAAAAAATTCATATCCAACATCATTTCTCAACACCATACTATCCTCAGGGAAATGGTCAAATAGAGGCCTCAAACAAGACAATTATGAACATACTAGAGAAAATGGTTAACGATGTTGGATGTGATTGACTTGTTCAGCTAAATCTTGCATTATGGGCCTATAGAACCAGCATCAAAACACCAATAGGAGCTACACCATATGCCTTGGTATATGGATCAGAGGCCATCCTACCTATTGAGGTAGAAATAACATTACTCTGTGTCTCACTAAAGGGTATCATTATAGATGAGGATTATAGAATCTCCAGACTACAATAACTAGAATTGTTGGATGAACATTGTCAAAAAGCTATCAATAATTTGAAAGCATACCAACAAAGAATGTCCAGGAGCTACAATCATAGGGTAAAACCTAGAGTCTTTCAGGTTGGTGACTTGGTCCTAAAGGAAAACCCTAGAAATTAGCAGGAAAAAGAAAAGAAAGGGAAATTTGAACCTAACTGGCTAGGTCCCTTTGTCATCATATCAGTTTATGGATCTGGAGCATATCAATTGTCTACACCGAAAGGGGATCTGTTCAATGAACCTATAACTAGTATCAATCTCATAAAGTTCTACACCTGAGTCACCTAGTGCATGGATTAGTTTATGAAAAGGGTTACCTTGATGAAAACCTAACAAACAGGTCTCTTGGTAATGGAAAAATATAAAAAAAAATCAAAAAGACTGAAAAAATGCAATAAAAACATATAGTGAAAACCTAGAAATAGGCTCTATTTGTGATTTGAAGCAGCTTTTCCATCTATTGGATGCATGTCTTGGTCATTTCTTACACCAACATTTTACATCCATTATCATATCATTATGAGTGGTCATGTCTCACCCTAGCTTGGGGGCAACATCTCAACCTCACTAGGGGCAATAAATCTCAAACTTAACCAAATAGACAAACAATAGGAAGAAAAACACAACAAAAACAATGATCGAAACACAACCCAATATGAAATGTTAATCACCATTGGAAACACATCAAACATCCATAATCACAACATAAAATCCAAAAAAAAAGGTCAAAAAGTCAGTATCAAAAAGTCAAAAACATGAGTCTATGTCAATCGAACTATGTGGTCTTTGCATGTATAATGTAGGCAAGGCTAATCTTTGATCAGCCCCCAAGGCCCCTAGGATAGGTCTTTAGGTTAGGTTATTGGTCAAAATATCAAATATCACAAAAAAATAAAAAAAATCAGGATGGATGATCTAATCTAAATAATGGTTGAAATACTTTAAGTGAAGGTTGGATATGTTGTACTTTGATTATTGTTATCATTTCTTTGGAGCAACTCGATGATGTATTGAACTAGAGAAGCTAGGAAAGAGAATGGTATTTTTCTTTATCTGTTGTCTGTGAATTAATCATAATTATTGTGTGAATTGTTGTGGAAAGTTCTCTACAAAGTATCATGGATGACATTCCAATTCACATAGGAAAGTGGCTAATTCTTGTCTATTTACGCAAGAAATGCTCAGGTCATCTTAGTTTAATTATACCTAGATTCTTGTGTTCACTTACAATATCAAAAATCATGGAAGTAGTACTCAGGTCATCATTGGTCTACATTATACCATTGATGCTTGTACTCACTTTCAACATTTTAAGAGCTCTATGATGAGACAAAGCAAAATAAAAGTATCGTTAGAATGCTAATGTTTTCATGTAGCTTTGCATGGTAAAATTAGATTGCATTCATAATAGTTTTACATCTACAGAGTGTTTCTTACAAAAGCTCATGAAGGATTCAAATTAATGATTATCTTTTATCATAATAGATTGAGTATACTTGGCATTTACAAAAACAACATCATTATCATATAGTTGCATCATCATTCTCATTGCATACATTAGGAAGAATTTAATTATCAATTCATCATTCATGCATCTGAATCAAATAATTAGCATTGATCATATCATATTTCTCATATTACATGTCATAAGATTGCATAAGAAAATCTCAAAAATAATAAATCTCTATAGTTTCATATCATTCATCCATTTTTCATATCACATATCATAAATCCATTTAACATATCAAATATCATGCATCATTTTCATCCATTTATTACATCATATATTTGCATTTATGGGTATGTGTAGGATCATCATGGAAAAAACAAGCCCTTAAGTGGCAAAAAATTTAGAAAAATCAGAGTTAGGCAGCTTGACGTAAAAATTTGAATAAGTTATCTATACTATTTCAAAAATATGTAAGAATAGAATCTCCAAAAAATTAAATGTAGTTTCTAAACTACTAGGTTTTTTTAAAAATAAATAAAATTATTTGGTGAAAATTTGAAATTTCAATGCAATGGTACTTAAATTTTAGGGAAAAAATAAGAAGTAGGTGTCTGTCACCACCCTAACCACAATAAAATGATAATATGTTTTTATAATATTTTAGATATAAGTAGAGGACTCATGCTCCGATGTGATGCATATTTTTGTATTTTTTTCCAAGTAAATAATTAATTATGATTTTTTTATTATAAATTTTTAAAAAATATAAAAACTTGTATGTCTAACCACCTTAACTTGGTCAAAAATTCACGAAATTAAAATTTTGTTTTTTTAATCCTATAGTATGGGAAGCATAGAATGTGACGCATGTTTTGGATTCAAAAAATATGATACCATTTGAAAGCTATAGATGTTTTTCAATCAACCTATCAATTGGGACTTTAATCATAATTTTAATAGAAAATGAATAATAATTACTTATTAAATTGAAAGTGAAGCATAATTTATATCGATCAAAAGCTGAGAATATCCTTTAAAAACCCTTTTTCGTTTCATCAATTTTGGGTAAAAAAATAGTCATCAGCCACATACCCATCATATTGCCACTTTTTGGCCCATCATGATCCTGCACATACCCTTACACAAGAATAAAACACACAGATCCCATTTACATCACATATCATAAATCATTTGAATCATTACATCCACATCCATTTATATAGGTACATTATCATATAAAATTACACATCATCATACATATACATCATTCATCCATACATCATGCATCTATACATCATCATTATGCACATCATAAATAGAACATCATTTATCATAGCATATCATCATAATTATAAACTATATCCATAACATCATAATATAAAGATTATTACATGGCATATATAGAACATAGAAAATAAATGCATCCAACATAGAATCATATAAAACACATGATAGATCGATAAAATCCGCTGCATATCATATAGATCTCAAAGTCATAAATGTCAAGTATACAGTGATGTTTGAAATGAAGAGATATATACCATCAAAAAATGGTTGTAATCGGAATGTACATCATCATCTCAAAATACAATAGAGGAATCACATCATGAAAACTAAGTGTTGCTGGCTCTAGAAGGTGTAGGCATCTCAGGACTAGTCCCTCTACCACCATCAGATGTACTAGGATCTCTCAGGTCTTTGGGAAGAGGCTGAGTCACACCTGCACTGATAGTTCAGGAATGAGTCCTGCTAGATCGAGACTGCCTGTAGCTCACTCTCTACTCTGAAGGGATGAAATCATAGAATTTACCTTTGTAATACTCTACCTCCCTGCCAATATGAACAACCTCTGGCATATAATCTACTATAGTGGTACCATCCGCGAATCTTTGCAATCTCTTGACTGTAGCCTGAGCCCCCTTTGTAGTAAATCTGGCGGCATCCCTCTCGGCTATCAATGATGAATTTTGATCCTAAGCTGCCCCTGCAATTTATCTAGTGGCATCCCTCTCAGCTATGAAGGCTGAAATCTGTACTTGAGCCACATCCAACTGAGCCTGTACTTATGCTAGACCCTGTGCATGGGCCTAAGCCTGAGCCTGCATATATGTCTGAGTCTGTACCAACAAACCCTAGGCTTGAGTTAGCTGCCCCTATAATGTCTGAACCTATACCTACAGACTCACTATCTAGGTTTGCTGCTACTATGCATTTTGCTCTGAAGGGTCTACAACTTCTCACCTCTTGTGAGGCATCATGTACTCCTCTAAACCAGGCCCTGACCCACTGACACCCAATACACCATCTCCACTACTATCACCATCACTTCCCTCCTCATCACTGCTACTACTATCCTCCTCATCCCCACTACCCTCCTCATCACTACTACTCTCAACCTCCTCCACCACCTCCTCCTCACCACCAATCTCCTCTCTCCTCCATCGGCATCGGTGTGAAAAAACAATCTCCTCCCTAGTAGCTAATGGTGTTGGCTCATTAGGAATGGTGATGCATGGAAATGGATGCAATACTAGATACTCTGCATAATCTACTGTGACTGGTGGCTCCACAATATCTAGTCAGATCTCCCACACAAGAGGCTGTAAGGCCTAGAACTCCCGCACTACCACTTCATATGACAACCCAGGCCCCCAATTTATAGAATCCAACTGTCACCAAGCATAGTGGGCAACACCTTGGGGAATGCCTCAAATAATGCCATACTAAAGAAGCACTCATCTTAGAAGAAATCTCTCCAAAACCCACCATGTACACCCTGATCAAAATAAAAAATTGACAAAAGAATGGCAAATGTACATCATCATCATCCCAGTGCTCACAGTCCAAATAAGGATGCAAGTTAACAGTCTCCATATCATCTAGTACTCTACACCAATGATCTAACTTACCTAGTCTAGGCTAAGTAAGTCAACCTGCATATATGTGCACATAAGGCTACCTAGCTAGATGTTTCCTCACCATAACTAGTCGTGTGACAACAATATGCTCACATGCCTACACTTGAAGTAAAGTGACTCTAACCGATAAACTCCACTACCAAGGTAAATTGTTGAATGCAAATCATGATAAAGATTGGAAAGCATGCACATGCCCCAAGAATATCTCATCCCATGAATGACCATGCTCTCTAGTACACAGCTCCACCCAACATAGAATCCCTTTGACCTATGATCAGGACAAAGGAATCCTTTGATAAATCCAACAACTGTCAGAAAAGTGGCATATGCATCCACCATCTCCCACCATGGAATCCAACATCCAACAATCCTATCATCCTGCAACACTCTCTGAAGGGCTTCAATCCTTCCCTACTCTGATGAATCGTATACAAGAATATCCCCGAGAACTGGTATCTACACAATCCTCCAGACATCCTCGGGTGTGATTTTGATCTCGTTGGTAGCTAGGTGGAAGGTATTATGCTCACTATGCCACCTCTCCACTAAATCTCTCATGATACACCGATTAATTCTAATTTGGGGCATTTCTAGTAAGGAAGACAATCCACAACATGTAATGATAGCTATCTCTGGTTGGGATAGCTGACGTATCAAATTAAACATCTAAGGAATCACTCTCTAATCTCGAGGTTCATCAAAGCCTCCTATCATCATGAAATATTAAAAGTCAGTACTCTTTTGTCAAATCATCAAAACATCAAATATCCTATCAAACCTAATTAACTCTTGGTGATAATTTTGATTAAATCTCATGAACAAACATCATTGAACCTCACCTATCATGAGGTCAATCATCGAACATCATTGAACCTCACCTATAATGAGGTCAATACCTCAAATCAACCTCGCCTATCATGAGGTTTATCAATCAAACTATAATTATTCGTCGCCTATCATGAGGATAATTATCATCAATCAAACATTAGACCTTGCCTATCATAAGGTTGAACATCATCTACTTGAGAAGGATTATAAATCATACCAAACCAACAAGTAACATGATCAAAAATTGACAAAATCAAGGAAAAATTTAACAAACTTTATCAATCTAACGTAGAAGTGCTAAAACAGAGTTTCAAAGTGTTAAATCATCAAAAGCACCATTTCATTAGGCATAAGCACCATTTCAGATATTCAAAATGCCACTTCAACATAAGCACTATTATACTGGGTCAAAGCGCTAATATGTTGGGTCAATGTGCTAAACAAGTGAAAGTGCTAAAATAGAAGGTAAAAGCACTAAAATTCTTATCCTAAGCACTAAACTAGTGAAAGTGTTAAAATAGAAGGTAAAAGCGCTAAATTTTCTATCCTAGGTGCTAAAACATTGAAAGTGCTAAATAAACCTACCTAAGCGCTAAAACGTTAAAAGCATTAAAACAGATAGCCGAAGTGCTACATCGACATGTCAAGGAGCTAAAAGAAAGCTAAATTTTGAAATATGGAAAATGCACAAAAAACAAGAAATGCACTAACAATGAGGGGTCTAATGGGTACGTACTAGAGGTCTATAGACAACTAGGTGGTGGTGACATCGTACATGCTCGAATCAGTGAGTGTGGTAAGGAATTGACATCTTGCTCCAAATTGCACAAATAACTCTCACAAATTTTCAAAACTCAAATGCACAAATGAGTTTGAAAATGACCTTTTTGACCTTTTATAGGTTATTAGAAGTGGGATTTTGGTGGGATTAATTAAGTTTTCAAAGGGGAGATTAATCAAATTCATCTAGGGGAAAATGTTTTATAGTTTTAATTGGGAGATAAATTATTTCACCATTGAATCTTCATCAAATCATTGACAAAATCATAAAAATTTCAAAATTTCTGAAAAGTTCAAAAAAATAAAAAATTGAACAATTTATCTCTCGAGGGGGCATATATCCATCATCACCTGAAAATCCATTTCTGGGGCATACTATTTTTTTTTGTCGATACTAGTAGTAGCAACAAAATTTTCTTTGAAGCAATGTGTATACACATCACTTCAAAGAGGGAAAAAATGTATACACCTAAAAATAGTCTGGATAATCTAATTAATTAAATATGATTTATTTGATTTTAATTACTTTAATTTCCTCTACTATTAAATAAATATAAATATTTATTTATAGTTCATTCTCCTATTCTTCAATTTTAATTAAATATACAACTTCAATAGTTTGTGTTATTTAATTATCACATTATTCAATCTTAATTAATTAAACAAGGTTAAATACTTTGTTGTTTAATTATCATATCCCTTCTATATTTATTTAATAAAAAAATTCTATAGTTTTTTCTATTAAATTATTTATTCTCTTTTGCTAAATTGAATAAATCAAATATTCAAATAAAAGGCATAAAGGCAATTTCCTCTATTCACTCACCTACCAAATTAGACATCAAATATCTAGTTTAATTCAACTGGAATTTCATAGGAAAGATTTGGAGACAAATTGGAATCAATCTCTCAATCTCATTCCTCTGATTCTTCCTATCATCTGGCTTGATGTTTTCATGTGGAGAAACCATTCCCATAATCAGCTCAAGGTTCTTCATCTCTCACCATTGAATTCTTCAGATTGAATCCAAGCCTTTGTTGTGCTACCCCTTCACAAAATTGTTGCTGTGAATCTATATATACAGCCTTCTGAAATAGGAAATGGATCTTGAATCCTCATCTTTGTGCAAAATTACTCTACAAGAAAAGCAATCAAGTATCTTAGCAATCAAGCAATTCAACATAGAATCATTTAGCAATAGTAATCATAGCATCAGTAGAATCATAATCATGGCTGCATCATAGTTTTACTATAGCTTCTTTTATAAGATTTCATTTCAGCATAGATTACAGTAGCTTCCTTATATCATTTAGAAATCACCATATAGGATTACATCATTGCATTTAGCAGCATCTCATTCTCTAGATTGGAATTCTAATAGTCAAAATGCTTACCAAATTTGAGAGCCCCATGACTTGATAAATTTTTAGAGATAGGGAACAATATGACACTTTTAGTAGATTCTTGCTTTAAACTAGTTTAATTGTTGAATCTTTGATATAATGTCTTATTAAGAAGTGTTATGTTACACATTACTTATTCCAAACTTACATTTTGGTGCCCATCGTGGGGCCGTAACCCCATATAAACAATCTTTCTAAAAAGTGTTCATACAAGATATATGCATGTTTTCTTTTAGCGCGATCGAGGGATTCTACAACACTTCCACTGAAAATTTTAGCGCTTATGCGTGTTTTAGTGCTTCCACCAAAATTTCTAGCACTTCTGTAATATGTTTTAGTGCTTCCACCAAAAGCTCTCTTGATGGTTGATTGTTCTAGGTTCAATACTATTTTAGCGCTTCTGCCGAATTCTACAACACTTTTGCCAAATTCTACAACAATTCTAAATTCTATAATGCTTCTGATGAATTAAATAGCACTTCTGACCCCTATTATATCACTTCTAAAATTTCCTATCTGGATTTGACGCGACTGCTACTAGAAATTTATTTTGATGCATTTGGACTAAAAAGAACCAATCCTAGGGTAGTCATTTGGTTTAAAATATATCAATCCTAGGGTAGTCATCATACATTTGCTCTATTAGTTAAAATTAACATCATGACTTTTGTGAAGCAAATATCTTCACATAGAATAGAAATTGTTATTTGGGTTATAAAAATTGAACATTTGATTACTGTGCTTGTGTGGTGATAGGCCTATACTCTCCCCTTAATCGGGTGATCAAAATGCCAAACTCATCCTTTAATTTCATGCAATTTACACTTTATTAAATCCTTTAGAAGGCTTGTCGTATTGGGAAAAAGTACTCACCCTACTGGAACAACTTGAGTGGGAACAACCAAAGCCAGGTTTTCCAACCCACTATAAAATAAAAGTGAATCTGGGGAAACCCACATTTTCCGGAAGTGTGCAAGATAACCACTCCCAAAGTCTTTGTTCTAAAGATTGGGAGGTCTCCTGAGGGAGTTTATCATTTTTCACTATGAATGGAAACCCTATCTACGAACCATAGTGGAGAATCCAGATGAGTTAGTAACTAGACATTGCAATACTCGCAGTGCAAGGGGAGGGAAGAATCTGCCCCCAAGACACTCACCATATAATTTCCAAGGACTATTTTCTCAAGGGATTGAGAAATATAACTTTGAGTATGCACCTGGAAAAGACAAAAACACGGGCGCCCTCTAGGGGGTGACACGACTGTGTGAGTCAACACAATTTTAAGATGTGGGTTGTTGAGTATAATGATGACCTTTTTGACCATAAGAGTGAGTCTATCTAAAGTGTATTTTTGTTAGCAAACCAGTGGAAATAGGACCATGCGTGGTTCTTGAACATACTCTTATTGTTTAGATTCTAGGTCTTAAAAACAACTATTCTACAATTGCTTGATTGTTTTCAAATCATTAATTCAGATAAAGGTCATCTAGAAAAACACAAAGAGTAAAAAAAAATCAAATAGTGAAATTCATGATTAGGGATTGGAAATCCATAATGTTTTTCAAGAAATCCCTCACAACAAGAGTCAAGAGACCAAAGAAACAACTTAGTTACAAGAAAATTTTGGAAAGAAAATGATTTTTATATCAAAGTAGGAAAGTCTTGCTTCAACATAAAACTTTTGTCCATAGGTTTCATGAAATTTTGCTAGGGGATATATTGATGATTGTGCTTTAGAGACTTTTTATTCACAAGCTTATTTCCAAAGAAGAGCTCTTTCACATAAACATAATCATAGTCAACCTATTCGTCAGTCTCCCATCCCACAACAACAAATAGAATACTCCAACAAGCCCAATCAATTCTTACAGTAGAGAAAGCTAGGAAACATTAGGCTTGCCATCCAAAATCAGGGAGTTACTATCAAAAATATCTTGTGAAAATTCAAAATCCCAAAAATTACAATAAAAAAAGTTAGTCTCTTCATAGAAAGGAAAATTAGACAACACTATTGAATCCCAAAGTAGCACTTACACACTCTGTTTTAGTGCATGTATAGTTGAAAAAATGCTTCAGCAGCTTGTTTTAGTGCTTTTGACAAATTCTGTAGTGCATGTACCAACTATAACCAAAATTACTAGTGTCAAATTTCACTAGGGTGTCTACAGTTTGTTTTAGCGCTTCTACCCTATTTCACAATGCTTTTACCAAAACCTTTAGCGCTTATGTAGACTGTTTTAGCGCTTGTGCCCTCTATATTAGTGCTTCCACAGAATAGAAAAACAAAGAGCTTCCAGACACATCAGAAAATCGAGTTTTCTTTTTTAGATAGAAACATTTTTATAGTCCAGATAGTGTCTTAAACCTGAAACAAAATAGGTTCTTACAAGTCAAAATTCTTTTCAACCTAAACCCAGATCTTGTAAACTACAAAGTGTCCAATTATTAAAACAAAAATCTCAATTATTGAGTACATTTTCCTCATTAGGATTTGGACATCCTACCATCACGAAATGAAACACAATAATCATATTTTTAACTTGGTCTCATCAATAGAATATATCATTCTATTTGACTTTGTTAAAATCAAATTAAAACTAATCCAAACACAAAAGATCAAAGTTTAGTGAAAACAACAAATACTTGTATGCCAATCTTGACAAGGTTACAAAGACAAAAACTTAGAGAGAAGGAAATTGAAACACCAAAACTCATGGCTAATGAAAAGCCCCTTTTATAGATTCCAACAACATGACACTAATGAAATAAATCAAGAGGATATACAAACCACCCAACAAGATCCAAATTTTCATAAATTCATGGAAAAATTCTTAGAACAAGAAATTGAAAAATACCTCTTGATGTTAGCAGAATTAGGTGCAAAACTTCCAAAAGATTTTGATATTAATCGATTGAAGGAAACACCTAGAAAAAATGAAATTGAACCACACAACATGCAAGACATAGACCAAGTGGTTGCTCTAATAGCTCAAATGCAATCTTTACAACAACAAATGTAGGATATGCAAAAGGTAACCACAAAGAGGTATTCATTACAAGAAATTTTTCCTGATCCCTTTCATCCGAGTGTAGACATGATATCCTTCCCTAGACATTGTGAGTTCCCAAAATATGACAAGTACAATGGTAAAACAGATCTGATTGACCATGTGAGGGAATTCATAACAATGAGTCTAGAGTTTTCCCAAGAGGATACTTAGCTAATGAGGTTGTTTCCTAGGAGTTTAGGAGCACAATGTATGGAATGGTTCTCCAAATTACAACCGGGGATTTGACACTTCAAAGAATTGGTCAACAAATTTATCACACAATTCTCCTTCAACATTCAACATGACATAATCATAAAAGATCTTTACAACATGAAACAAAAGATTACATCATTGCATTTAGCAACATCTCATTCTCTAGATTGGAATTCTAACAGTCAAAATGCTTACCAAATCTGAGAGCCCCATGACTTGATAAATCTTTAGAGATAGGGAAAAATATGACGCTTTTAGTAGATTCTTGCTTTAAACTAGTTTAATTGTTGAATCTTTGATATCGTGTCTTATTAAGAAGTGTTATTTTACTCATTACTTATTCCACACTTACAGTAGGAAATATGTATCCTAGGACATGTTAGTGGATGGTGGCAGGTTGATAGGTTTCTCAAAAGCCTGTTGATATAAGGTTCTATTGACATGATTGATAATGATCAAGAGTTTGATTTTTGTGTTTAGGTTCTACTTTTGCTGATTACTATACTTGTTTCCCGTTTGTTTTTCACCAAATTTTGAAGATGACGGTCAATTTATTATGGATGAGATTATTGTGGGTGAAAGGGAAATGGGATGGGTGATTTTGGACTTTTTCGAATATTTCAATGTTTTTGGTATATTTAAAAAAAAATGTTTGCTGGTTGTTTTTGATATTTTTTCAAATGTTTATTGGAATGTTTTGGTTTTTGATTATTTGAGGTTATTTAGGGTTTTTTATTGTTTTCCAATTTTTTGAGTTTTTCAAGTTTTCAAATATTTTTGTTTTTTCTAAGTTTTGACCAAGACCTAATAGGGACTGACCTACAACGTCAGGGGCTTATCAAAGATTAGTCTTTCCTACATTATACACATAAAGACCCTGTAGTTTGACTGAAGTTGACCTTTTATTGATGAGATATGAGCACTTGATGGATTGCCAGTTTATTATGATGGAATCCTAACCTAAAGTGTCTCATGGTCACATCAATGATGGCCTTGCCTACATTCAAGCTTAGAGACAATATAGTTCAAAATGAAAATGTTTTTGGTTTTTTTGATATTTTGACCTGTTTAGGGATTTTGATGTGTTTTGGATATTTTTAGAATTTGGACTTTACAATTTTTGAATGTTTTTGGATTTTGGTTGTACAAGATTTTGATGTTCTTTTTTTAGATTTTGCAAGTGTTTTTTGTTTTTTGATGATGTTTTTGAATGTTTTTGGGTTTTTTGAGCTATACAAGATTTTGAATGTTTTAAGATTTTTGAGAAATTATGAGATAAATGCTACCTAGATGACGATGCTGATATCATGTTGTGTGATTCAAGACATGGATCAAGAGTTATTTGAAAAAAAGAGTGTAATAATCTACCCCCAATTTCTAGCAATGCTTCATAGTTTAATAAACAAATGAAGATAGGTAATGTATATGTGAATATTTTATTAGAGTTTTAGCATGCTAGATATGGGCTATGGGACTTCATGAGATGAAATGGTAAAGATCCTATCAAGATTTTTCCATGAGTAGAGTTAAAGTACATGTTGAATCTTTGTAAATATCAAGATAAACTCAAATATCTGGATAAAGCTGGATTGGATCCATGATAGAGGGAATATTGGATTTATCATGACAAGGATGAGATGTTTCTATCTAAGAAGGGTCATATAGACACCCAATTCTACTCATGATGCCTGTTTTCCAGGTTTTTATCATAGTACTTGCCCAAAGTGCCACCATAGTGGTTTTCACTAGAGGATGATTTTTATTTTTACTATTTTCTAATTTTTTTTTATTTTTTTAGTTTTTTAAAAATTCCACCCTCATGTTGAACCACTTAGTGGTACTGATGTAGAGGCCTCTATCATAACATGCCAATGATATCTTGCTTGAAGATGTTGATTTAATAAGATACAAGCACTTGTATGCAACTTTTGAGAACTTTGATTTTCCTTGTTAGTACTAGAATTAACCTTTTCTATGTGCACACATTGTGATAGAGTGCCTTCAAAATCCTTATGATGAAGAGTAGTTTCCAACACATGGTTAACATGAGAATTGGATATCATGAATGGGGTGTATGGTGTCATGAATGGAATATGAAATGGATTGGTAGATGGTTTGGAACCTTTGACTCTCCAAAATTAGGAAGATGAGTAATGATGAGTAGATATGACAGTTTTCATGGAATTAGGACCAACCACTAGATGTACTTTGTTCCTTTCTTGAGAAGCCTACTTTTGTATTCGAGGATGTCCTTGATGGATACATTTCCCTTTTTTATTTTTCCCCGTAGTTTCTTTGACTAATGGATTTTTGAAGGGATGATTTTCTTTATTTTTCTTTGGTATCCATTTGTATTTGCTTTGTCCTTTTTTCTTTACTACTACAATTTATTTGATGATCTTCTCCTTGCTTTGATAGGAATTTTTCTTCTTACATTGGTCCCAATTTGTGTATAAGATGATGGGTGGATGAAAATTCATTAGACAACTAGTTGTAGTGTTGACATTATTTTCCCCAAAAGGATCCTTCATGCCACATATGTTGATGTTTGCATTAGACAAGATTTCCCTTGATGTTGTGAAGGTATTAACAATACCTAATCATTTTCCCTGATAATGTATCCTTTGATCCATAACTACTGAATATGACTTGTCATGAACACGCGATATTGCTATGGGTTCCTGCTATTTAGGAATATGAACTATTTGCTCTTATTATATGACGTCGTTAATGGTTGATACTTCTTCAAAATATGTTGATGATGCACAATCATTCTAAGAATCAAGTATCTCAACTACTGCTTTCTCTTGTGTGGGAATATCAAGAGTGGGAAATTCTTGTTTTGGATGAAGAATGTCTATATGTCCATCAGAAAGAAACAACTTAGGGGTGATATTGGGGACATCTTTGGAGTTAAAATGGTTTGGAAGATGTCCTTTAGCTCTTGGTGAAACTCTAGGGATAGGGGTTCTTGATCGCAACTCAATTCAGAGTAACTTTTGTTATCCTCAAGAGTCTCTTCTTCACATGATTCTTAGGTGGATGATATATCATTGATAAAAGACTCTTCACAAAAATTTGTGGGTATGGGTGCAATAAGGGATATTTCTTGCTTGTTTGGAACTTCTTCAACATGCTGAGTTATGAAGTCATATGTGGGAGATATATGGTAATCTGATACATACTTGATGCCATTATGAGATGAAATAATGTTAGACATTGTTGATGGGTTTGGACTTTTTTAAAAATAGTATCTTGGTAGATGTCTGATTGTTCATTTTGTGATGAATGAATAACATGAATGTGTCCCATCATGGTATCATGGGTATGGTTTATGTTGTTTGAGGTTGGCACCTTTCTCAATTTTTTTTATTTTGTATGATCAACCACAGGGTTTGTGTAAATTTTTAGATTGTCATTCCTATATTTTTGATCAACATTAATGTATCCTTGTTCAATAAGATCTTGTATTAGATGTTTTAGTCTAATTTTTTTTGCATGTTATGACCTTTGTATTCATGAAATTCACAAAAAATGATTGTCTCTATAGCTAGGAGGTTTGACGTGTGGTACTTAATAGTTTGAGAAATGTGGGAGTCTGATTAGGTTAGACCATATTAAATTCTTCATCACATCTTCCATTGGTTCCCCTAAGGGAGTGAATTGTAGCTTAGGAGCACCATTTGTTCTTTGTGGTCCATGTTGAGTGTTTGCAATGTTGATTGTTGGTTGATTGTTTGATAGTGGTGTGGATGGTTGTTGTGTGTTTATGGTTTGGGTGTTTGCTTTCCTAGGAGTAGTTAAGACCACCTTTGCATCAATGAAACCATCACTAGTAACATTCTTATTCTTGGCCCAAAAGCAGGGTTTGTCATTAGAACTAGTGGATGGGAAGTTTTCTTTATACACTTTTGTGATCCCTTATGTGATTAGGGATCTCTCAATGTTGAGGTCCCTAGGGATAAGCTCTTCATAAGATATGACACATTGCATCTTTAACTAAAAGGATAAATCCATGTCTACATTACTAATGATGATTATGACTCGTCGCTATTCAGGGATAAGCTATTTGCTCTTGCTAGCTCACTACCTCCACCATTTTAGGAAGTTTGTGAAGGATCCCCCCTTATTTTTCTTGAGGGGATAGAAATCTTCGAAGCTCACATTGATGTCATGAAGGAGAAATGATCTATGAAACTATCAATTAACTATTGGAAGTTTTGAATTCCTAGAGGCAATTGTGAGAACCAATCAATTGTCGGGCATGCCAAGATGTGTGGGAAGAGGTGCATTAAGTAGGAATCATTGTAATCCATCTTCATACACATTACATGGAATTATTTGATGTGATCCACTAAATTTCCCTATCCTTTGTATTTATCAAACTTTGGAACCTCAAAACTAGGTGGGAAAGGTATCTGTTGATGCCAATAATTGACAAGGTAACAACCTTACGGGAAACTCAATTAATGGGGGTACCAATTGCTCTAAACTGACTAACCTCCTAATTTTTAAAGAAGTCAACTTCTTATGTAATTAGGGTTTTGGAATGGGAAAAGGAAGAAAATATAAAAAATAAAGATCTAACTAAGGTGATGCGCCAATATATAGATGTAGGAACAGTAAATCTATCTTTTGGATGTGATTTAAGGGCCCGTTCAACAATTTTCTATGCCCTAGAATAATAGAAATCAAAGGTGAAAACCTAAATAATTTATCCAATAACATAAAATAACTCCCATTCACATTCACTGAAAAGAAGAGTCAAAGACATGGTCTAAATTAGCAAATTTATATTGAAATCATAGAAGTTATACAAAAAAACAACTTAGTACAGTAATGGTATAGTATAATGTTTTAGAAAATAGCTTAAGAAAGTAGAAAGGCTAAACAATGGAACAGTCTGTGAGTCTTATACAATAATCTAAACAATACAAAAGGCCTGGTGTCTTTTCCCAAATTTTTCTGTATATTCAAAACTCATTATCGGAAGGAAGAATTAGTATATATAGAAAATAATGCCACTGCCTGGCAGCCCAAATAACAAAAATAATTCATTCATCATGGGAAATGATGCCCAGAGCAATTATTTCCCTTGGCTGTTGCAATAGAAAAAGACTAGAGCCATAAAATGCAGTCACCTTTGAGCCAAATGCATCCCCTCCAAGTGATGGCGGTGGTCCCAACAGAACCTCATGCCAACATGTGCCACTTACCCATAGAGGTAGTTAGGACACGTGGATATAGGGTGGGCCTAAATGCTTGCTCCTTCCTTCCCTTCAATGGAATCCCCACAAAGAAGACATGTGGAGAAGTCCTTGCTACCAACACTGACTGGGGGGTCCACCAAAAAGTGTACATGGATAGATGTTATGTGGCATGCAGATGAAGCCTCATTAAAAAACGAAGGGGATAAATCTTCAAGTGCCAATGGTGTTGACACATGGAAGCATGGAAAGGCTAGAAGAAGAGTGAAGGAAGAAATTCCTACGAGGAGCATCTTGCGAACATGTGGCAGTAGCAGATGAAGTCCATAAAAAGGGGGCCCAAGGATATTCAAATACATATAAGGCATGGGTCGGACTTAGAAAAATAAAAACAACCTGAAGGGAGCTCGAGAAATTTATATCCATAGCTTTTAAGAAAAAGAAACTTTTGATGCCAAAAATTGACAAGGTAACAACCTTATGGGAAACTCAGTTAATGGGGGGACCAATTGTGCTAAACTAAGTAACCTCCAATTTTTTAAAGAAGTCAGCTTCTTCTGTAATTGGGGTTTTGGAATGGGAAAAGGAAGAAAATATAAAAAATAAAGATCTAACTAAGGAAATGTGTCAATATATAGATGCAGGCACAGTAAATCTATCTTTTGGATGTGATTTAAGGGCCCGTTCAACAATCTGCTAAGTCCTAGAATAACAAAAATCACAGGTGAAAACCTGAATAATTTATCGAATAACATAAAATAACTCCCATACAAATTCACTTAAAAGAAGATTCAAAGACATGGTCTAAATCAGAAAATTTATACTGAAATCATAGAAGTTATGCAAACAAACAACCCAGTACAGTAGTGGCACAATATAATGTTTTATCAAATAGTTTAAGAAAGAAAAAAGGTGGGACAATGGCACAGTTTGTGAGTCTTATACAATAATCTAAAATAGTACAAAAGGCTTGCTATCTTTTCCCCAATTTTTCTATATTTTCCAAACTCATTTTTGGAAGGAAGAAGCAGTATATAAAGAAAAGAACCCCACCACCTAGTAGGTCAAATAGCAGAAAACATTCCTTCATCATGAGAAAAGATGCCCAGAGCAATGATTTCCCTTGGCCATTGCAACAAAAAAAGATTTGAGCCATAGAATATAGTTACCTTCGAGCCAGATGCATCCCCTCTAAATGATGGTGGTGGTCCTAGCATAACCTCATGTTGACATGTGTCGCTTTCCCATAGAGGTAGTTAGGACACATCACAATAGGGCAGGGCTCATTTTTTTCTCCTTCCTTCCTTTTGATGGAATCCTTGTGAAGAAGACATGTGGAGAAGACCTTGCTACCGACACTGACTAGGGGGTCCACCAAAAAGTGTACATAGATAGATGCTATGTGGCATGTAGACAAAGCCCAATTGAAAAGTGAAGGGAAGTAGTCTTCAAGTTCCCACGGTGTTGACACATGGAAGCATGGCAGGGGCTGAAAGAAGAGCAAAGGAAAAAATTCTTGCGAGGAGCACCTAGTGGACATGTGGCAACAGTGGATGAAGTCCATCAAAAGGGGGCTCGAGAACATTAAAATATATAAGGTGTGGGCCAGAATTAGAAAAATAAAAGCAACCCAAAGGGAGCTCAAGAAATTTATATCCATAGCTTTTGGCCACTACCAAGGGCGTTTCACTTACAGAATGAGGAACCCAATTTTTTGTTGCTTTGCAAACTAGAGCCTTATCCATTCGGTGATGGAGTCAAAGCTTGGAGAGATTAGTTTGTAGAGGCATCCAGTTAGCCTCAGATGGTGTCGATATGTCGCATAGATTCTCTTGTGCTCCATACAGATTGATTACTTCTTTGTATGGCAACATCGTGGATATACTAGCCTCAGACTCAAGTTGGAAGAGCATCCATGCTATCTGATGAGTGACATCCTCAATATCCTCTGTAGTAGGGGGTTGACTAAAGCTCTAGAAACCAAATATGTCCTGATACTTCTCTTCAATCTTCATCGAAATCTGCTTCACTATGGCCAACGAGTCATCAAAAAGAAATGCGGAGGGTAAGTCCATCTGAGTTAGGTAGGAGAACTTTTCCTGCATGTTGTTCATAGTTTGGCCCAGTGTGGTGGTGCACTCGCTAGCATGGAGGATGGATGCAATGTAGTGGATGAACTCTTTTGCTATTTTGATAGATAATTTGTAGTCTTCAATCCACGCGTGCACTAAGTCCCCATTCAACACTATGTATAATTTGTCTAACAATTTTTCCACCTTAGGAACCTTCTTCATGATGAATTGTGAGAATTGCTCAATTGTTCCATGAACTTCCCTACCTAAAATTATTGTCTTCGCCATGAACTGAAGCATTGGTTGAAGAGTCAGGAAGAAGGCCTTGACCTTTTCCTGGTATGAGATATATAGTTGTTGGGCTACCTGAAGGAGGTTTGATTGGGCAACAAGGGGTTGGGGAAGATTCTTCAAAAAGATAATTTCAACATCCCTCAAACTAATGTTGTACGTTAGTTCTGCAATCCTCTTGTCCACGGTGGAAAGTTGCTCTTGCAGGCTTCTCAAATTGGCAAGTCATTTTTCTTCAGCCTGGCTTTTGTTTTTTGATTCCCTTTCGAGGGAAAGCTTCACCTCCTGGATCTCCTTCTCAAATTGAGCATGTCGGTCCACAAAGTCTACATCCTTCTGCTACATTATTTTCTCCAATTGAGCACGCTGATGCTTAAACTCCTCATTCCTTTGTTGCATCTCCCCTTTCGCCTGAGCCAACTGATCCTATAACTCTTGGTTTTTCTACTACAGCTTGGTGACCAAGTTGGAATCTTGGGACTGGAACTTTGCAAATTCTTCCCAGAGTTTTTCTTGTTCTGCCTCCACTTATTGTGATAAGTGCACAAATTCTGCATCCCCTACCTTGTCCTTCACCAGTAGGACTTCAATTCTCTCATTGACAATTTTAAGCTCTTCTTCCCTCTTCTTCAGCTGGCGACTGGACTTGAGGAAGTTGGTGGTCACTACTCATTGTGTCTCCTCCATGAGCTCAACCTTATCCTGTGGTCAGGCTATGCTCAGATCGAGCCCCATAGCATAGATGTTGTAATCCTTAGGCTGCATCTCTCCTTGCAGTTTGATGATGGTTGGATGCATGGTTGTGAAATGTAGAAATTGTTGAGCCTCATTGAAAAGTGTTTGTACCTTTTGATCTACTGGCCTTTTAGCATCCTTGGCCTTTTGCTTCTAGATCCTAATAGCTTGCACCTATTTTGTTTTATTGTCCTCCAACAAAAATTATGTTGGTGACTTAATGAGCTCACCTGTGAAGGGTGCACCAAGAGGAAGAGAAAAAGGGAATGAGAGGGTAGTGGTTCCAGGAAATTTCTTCCATGGAAGAGAGATTGTTTGTGGGGAGAATGGGGGAATATGCCAAAGCCTGATCTATGAACCAATGGGAGGACTCATTAGGTGCAGTGGTGGTAGCGGCGTCATAGTGGATTCCATCTATTGGGTGAATTGAGTAGGGGTCGATATAGTAGTGACAAGAGGGGTATCAATGGTGGCTACAGATGCAAAAGGTGAAGCGATAGTAGATGCGGACATGGCTCCAGTGAAAGGTGGAAAGGTTCACAAAGGAGTAAAGGAAAAAAGTCTTGCTTGGGAGAACTGGGAGAAACCTCCTGCGACCTTTGTAGTAGAAGCAAGAAAGGAAGGGCCGACACTTGAAGTGAGGGGTGACATAGAGATAGAAGGAGGAACTAAATATTGTGAAGCAAGAAAAGAGGAAGCAAGAGATACCTACGGTGCATATGATTGTGATCCTTGGTTTGTTGAGAGTTCCTAGCTTGTTGTGGGCTCCTACGAACCCTCCTCAGAAGCTGCCTCTATGTGCTGCTTCTTGGTTGGTGGGGAATTTTCCACCTTTATGACCTCTGATGGTCATTGTTGGGAAACTATAGGTTTTTTCATAGCCCATGTACGTGTCTGTGAGGATCCTAAACATGATATATTCACCCACAAATTTAGAGTAGTTATGCTAGGTTGCACCACTGCTTTTTTATTTTTCTGCATTGGGGCCATCTTTACCTCTTTTTCCTTCTCCTCCCCCTTCCCTATATACACTTCAACTTCATCTAGGTCCACATCTTCATCTTCGCTCACGTCGGTATTCTCATGCTCATCATCCTACAACTTATCAAATATGTCATCCATCTCTAATCCCTAATAAGGGGTATCAAGGCATTGGATCTCTTGTTGATAAATCCATAAATCCCTAATACTTTCCTCGCTCCAATTAAAATTAATTACCAAATCATTGCAAAGGGTGGCTTCAATTTGGAATTTCTCATTATACTTTTCCAAAGGGAAGTAGAACTTAAGCCATGGCGGCATGCCATCCTCTATGGGAATGTGAACCATGTCTATCAATAGATCATCCTGATCCTTCAGTGGGTTCAACTAGTTTTCCCAATAAGGTTGGGGGTTGTGTGTTACCTTAATGTTTGTACCTCCCAAGTCATTATCAGGGTTGTACTACCATTTTTTAGAATTCAACACTAACCCTAGATGAGCCAAATTTGCTTCAAGTAGCTTATCAGTCTGCTTCTTGGCCATTACCACCATTTTTAAGTTTAGTGGGCATAGGAAAAATCCTTTCTTCTTAGCCTTCTCTCTGTAAAAGGTATAGTCAATAATTGACACTTGTCAGAACTTTTCAAGGGCCAACACCCTATTTGTGACATATGCCGAAAGCCGGAACAGTTCCTCAGTAAAGACACGCATTCAAATGAATGTGAAATCCTCTCCAAGAAACCTATTGCACTTTGGAGTGAAATGCTTCATATACCCGGTCTAGTCAATAGAAAGTTGATAAAGACTGCCATCCTTGCTCAAGTCTTGTAGAATCAGAGTCAAGAAACAATCTGAGAATGCATAATAATCATAAGTTGCTGAGAGTAGAGGAGTCTATACAGAATCAAACCTTCTTATTCCCTTTTCATCAAACATAGCTAACCTCGCATGTTTTTTGAGGAAGTCAGGGTTCTAATGTAAAAATATATGGGATAGGAGAGAAGTAAATATGAACCTTTGTTGTGTTTTGTATTCCCTTATTTGGCTCAGCATCTCTTCGATGATGAATTTTGTGAAGTCATACTAGAACAAGGAATGTTACCTATGCAACTAAAACCCTAGACCCAGTTGAAAACCCTGAACATACCTATCGGTGTCCAAGCCACAAACAAAGGCCATCATTGAGAAGGAATCCTACATGTCCGTGGGGAAAGTATTATGTGATGCTAGAATCTGTGGTGTATTTTAATGATATTCCTTGTACCTTTTGGTTTCTTTGTTATAAAAATATAGAACAAGCTCTTTGGCTCTCCATATTTTCTCCCCCTTTATTGGAGTGAATGTCTCCATCTCATCCACTTTAGAGGGTTTTATAGGGATGCATAGCATGCTCTAGATAGCTTCTACGTTGATGTTGACTCTTAGCTCCTGGCCCTCAATGGTGTTGGTACTTGGGTTAAAATACTTAATGCCCTCGTCAACTAGTTTTAGGTAGTAATGCATGAAAGGGATCAAATACTGTGGAAGCCTACTAAACCATTGCTTCTATGCCAAAGAATCTGAGTCACTATTCTTCTTCATTCTCTTGCATGCCGCCACTCTAAGAGTCTTAAGGTTCTTTTTGAGGATGGCATCATGAATGTTATCCCATTCTTCCTCTATATGGCTTTGGTACCTGTGAAGTTTTTGCTTTTTAGTGGCCCACATGTGAATCCACTTTGACTTCTCTAGTATCCCAGGTGAAGCGTAAAAGATATCGCCAAAAATATTGGCCATGGGTGCTACATGCATTGCATTAAACAAGCTTTGCATTGCCTCTCCTTGTGTTTCTGTCTGAGGATTTCAAGCCATTTTTATTCTATTGTAGGCTTCTGCTATGCTCAATTTTTTTGCAATTCACTGGTGTTCCTTAGAAATTCTACACTCAAAACTCCTTTCTCTAGATAGCGTACTCACGAAGCTTTTTACAATGGTAGCCTCTTGCATGCAATACTTAGCTATTTCTTTCTTGGGTTGATAGACAATGGTTTCCTTTTAGCATTAAATCCGACATGTATTGCCAACTCTTTTGCTTGTGAGAAATGAATTCCTTTCCATTTTGAAAAGAAAAGAATTCATAATGACATCTAGTAATGATGTCCTACGATGCAATTTTCTTGGGAAATTGAGCTGGTAATTTGAAGGCATTTTTAAGCTTTTAGATGCTTGACAATTAATATCTCAAAGAGCATAATTAAGCCAAAAGTGCAATGAGTACTTGAAAAGATTTGAGTTCATCCTTAGAGTTTGAAAAAAGCTTGCAACATGACACCTTAGCACCTGGTTGTGAAGACTACCACCGAAGATTTCCACCAGATTATGCTAATTAATTACCTCTACTTAACTTTGCACGTAGTGAGCCATACCTAGTAGAAACAACTGGGTGGAAAATTCAAGCAGGCTCTTGGTGGGATTTTTGAGTTAGTACTTGATTAGCATCATGCTTATGGTACACAGATACCTCAGATATTTCATGGCTATTCTATAAATAGGCCCTTAGACAACAACAAAATCACACTTAGCATTTGTATTAGGAAAAATTAGCATTAGGCAATTGGGTAGAATTTGCATTGGTTAGTTGGGTAGAGGTAGCATCATGAATACTCCCATTAGCTTGGTTAGTAATAAGTATCAAGAAACATTTTGAGGTGAAATCTCCAATAGGTTCTTGAAGAGAATGACCAAGAACAAACATTCATTGGCAATTGTAGGAATGAAGTGGGTGCTAGGCCGAGAGTGCATTGAGTATAGGGATAAATATAGAGTTAATACTGACGCTTGCTCTCACTTTGTTGGCTCATTGCTTGATATTCAGGTCCCCAAACAAATGATTCTTTTCTTGGTGCTGGAAATCTTCCTAAAGCAATATCTTGGCAGCCTTGGTGACGTCGTGACGAATGCAGTCTATGGCCTTGGACTCCCGATGGTGAGTGACTTTCACAAGCATATTGAAGAAGATTTTGTGGTGTCGTGGATTCCTTTCCTGAGTGGATTCCACATTCATTCAATTGGAGAGCATCGAGATAGGGTCACCTATGCTTGTCACTTCCTACTACACTATTATAATGTGGTGCTATTCTATGACGTTGACCAGTATACTGACTTTAGGGATTTGGAATATCCCCCACCACTCACCATTGTTGTTGCTGATGCTTTTATTGCTCCTGATGCTCCCATTTCTCCTGATGCTCTTGTTGCTCCTAATGCTCCTTTTGTCAGTCCTTCTAATGATGATTCTGTTCATGCTGCTTGAGAATCAAAAATTTTATATGTTTTAAGAATCAACCTAGTTTTGTATATACACCTTAAAAGGATTTCATCGTATATATATATGAAAAAATTAGCATAATGTATAGATATACTTTTAAAAGTATGGCCCTAAATCCATTTTGCAAGTGTATTATCAAAGTATATAATTTTGTATATAATGAATATACAACTTATACCAAATTCTTCTCTCTTTTTTTTGTGATTCTACAATATGGGTTCTCTTTTCTTCATTTCTTTGAGTACCTTTTCAATTTTGCACATATGCGTTCTATGAATGGTGATCCTATACCTGCACAAACATAAAGAAAAAATACAGTATTAGTTCAATATGCAAGTTAGGAACAACATTCCCCATGAAATTCATTTGAAATGCAAAGAACAAGAAATAACATGAAGAACACAAATAAAAGATATGAAATCCTATTCAATGCAAATAAACTCTCAATCCCATGGGGGAATTGGTTCCATTTTGATGTGGAAAATGGCCCTTTCCCAATTCCTTGCAAGCTTGATGATCAATGGTGAAGATTTGATGCTCCTTTGTGAAATTTCTCCATAACCTAGATATGAAAGATGAAATGTGGATAAAAATGGATGAAAATGCCTAAGATTGTGGACCTAAATGAGCATGGTGATATTCCGTGGATTGTGGATGATCCAATACAATAGAGGAGGCTTCTATTTATAGCAAAGAAGGATGGAGGATTGAAGAATAGGATGAATGTGGGATTAAAGATGGACCAATGGCATTGTGCCACTTGTCAAGATGCTAATGGAAGGAGGTTGAGCACATTTTTATCAATGTGCATGTATTTGAAATTTGATTTTGAAGAAATGACAAGTTAGAGGGAGAAGAAAATGGAGTTAATGCCACTTGGCTCAAGGAAATGGACATGTAAGAGGATTTTAGTGCCTTGTTGGAAGGGACAAGTCCTTTTGGGGGGATACTTTCAAATTGGAGGAATATTCCCACTTAGATGCCTTTTTGAATGAAATAGGAGATTTAATAAATCAAATAAATTGATTTATCATGCAAGTTGCAAAATCTATAGGATTTGAGTAATTAGTGTTAGCATTAATCATGATTTAATTAATTTTAATGGAATTTAGTTGATTTGACATTGTGATTTAGATTTTAGGATTTAAATAAATTAAAATGAGAGGAGTAATGATTTTAGGCTTAATTAAATAAAGTTTAATTTATTTAATTAAAGTGGATGGTGTTAGATTTAAATCAAGTAAAGATTAATTTATTTAATTTAAAGGATATGACTTTAGAGCTTAATTAAATAAAATGAATTATTTAATTAAAAGAGGGACTATAAGATTAATTAAACAAAATGATTTATTTAATTAATAGGAGATTATGATTTAATCAGATAGAATTGATTTATTTAATCAAAAGACAGAATATGATGAATTTATTCAAATAAAGATTATTCGATTAAATGGTTAGTAAAAGAAATGATTAGGCAGAATTGGTGTTAGTAAATTAGGATCAGGTGTATAGGTTCAATCAATATATTTTATGTGTACATTTTCCCCCTCTTTGAAGCAATATACCCACTCCATTGGTTGAAGGAATAAACTTGCTGAGATCAAAATTCAAAAAATTTCTAATTTTTTCGGATGCCCTAGTAGAAAGAAGGATGCTGGTACACTGCCCCCTCGAGAAATCAATCGAAAAGTTTTATTTGAGGGTCAATCTCACAACAAAGAGGTTCAAGATCAATTCAACTCGAATGTTTGATGTAGATAGATTTGATGATGTAAATAGTTCAACGGCCATGGGTAGCCTCATGTATATTTTGATATAACACACATATTCGATACTTGGATAGAAGTGTTAGTGAAGATACAATAATAAGAAGAATAAGATGGATATAAGTAGAAGAATAGGATGGGTGAACCCTTGATTCTAAGAAGATGCAGAAGTCCAACAATTCCATGAGTCATTAAGACTTTATTAGATATGATGATGAGTGATGATTTTTTGCTTATTAGGAATTGGGATTTTAAAAGGGCTACTTACCTTATATTTGATAACACACATAGGCACGATGCATCAAGGTATATAGAACCGGGATAACATTGCACCTAGTGTGATGAACTTTGAATCAAAAAGTAGATAGGAGTATTCCTGTTCACACCTGACATACAAAAACCTTACTAGGATGTACTTCAGATATTTCAAACATCTAAGACCAAAACACAAAAAGGACAATCCTAACAATGTAATAGTCAACAAGCTGTCCAAAACACCTTTCATGCATACCTAATAAAGCAAGTATTTGCTAAGGTTATATTACAAGAATATCCAACAAGCACATCTGACAAAAGATAATGATCTTTGCCCCATTCCTTCTCTCTAAATCCCTTTGTTTGGACATCATCGAGAGGTCATTGGAATGAGTGCAATAAGATAAATCAAAAGAAAAGATCAAGTAAATAAACAAGTCAATGTTCTTCATAAATCTAGCCAAAGGGATTTGTTTTAAGGATAAGGATCCAAAGTGATTTTGCCAAAGATAATTCCCATTGTAGGAAGGATGCATCCTAGGACATGTTAGTGGATGGTGGCAAGTTGATAGGTTGTTTGAAAGGCTATTGATATAAGGTCGACTAATATGTTTGCTAAAAAGATCAAGAGTTTGATTTTGCATTTAAAAGTTTGTTGTTTGATTTTGATTTTGCATTTGAAGTTTTCTTTTGCTAGTTGTTGTGGTTGTTTATGTTTGTATCACCAAAGAATGAAGGTGATGATTGATTTATTATGGATGATTGATTATTTCTAGTGAAGCGAAATGAGACGAATGGATTTTTTCAAATATTTGGATGTTTTTGATGTTTTTGAAATGTTTTGAGGCTATTTTTGGTATTTTTGAGATTTTGCAAATGTTTTGATTTTTCAATTTTCCAATGTTTTTTGGTTTTATGAGATTTTATGAATGTTTTTGGATTTTGTGTTTTTTTAATGTTTTTTTGATTTTGTGTCTTGGGGGCTAATCAAAGATTAGCCCTACCTACGTTTAAGCTCAGATACAACATAGTTCAAATAACATGTTTTTGACATTTTTCTGACTTTTTAACCTATGTTTTGGATGTTTCTTGGACTTTCATAGGTTTTTGAATGTTTTTGGACTTTTTGCATGATTTTGATGATTTAGATATGGATATGTGTGATGATATCGGTGATCTATTTTGGGATTTTTTTGAAAACCAAGCTAAGGTTGATTGATCGAATCGATGGATTGATGATGATAACATTGTTGAGGATACACAACAATGCAAGAAGAATGTTTAAGAAACATGAGGATCATGATGGATATCCCAAGATGATGAGGGATTCGCTAGATTTGATTGATCAGGATTTTGAAGCTTGGTTTGGAACAAAAGTTTGTTTGAATGATTTGATGTGATTTTGACGTGTAAATTAGATGCGACTAATATTGACTATTTGGATTGATGTTTGATGAAAGATGAAGCCTGATAAGGAATTTCTTCTCATCAAAATGTGCCATGGGCTAGTAATTTGGATTTTTTGCTCACAAGTGTTTTCACCAATTTGATTTTATGTTTCCCAATGTTTGGATCACCACATAAGTTGGAAGATATAGATCAAGATTTACTCTTGAAGCAAGATGTAAATATCTACCCCTAGTGTCTAGCAATGTATGGAATGCCATGGATGGATGCTTGGATAGGTGTGTGGATGGATGGATGTGGTAAGCATGCAAATGATTCCAAGTATTATCTTGCGATAAGATAAGGTTTTCGAATAAAGAATTCCCATTTGGATAATGCTTCATGGTTCAGATAATGTTGGATAGGATAGGATCAATGAAAATGACCCATGTCAAGATGTCTACCATAATCAAGTGTAAAGTGTACACCCAACCTTTTACCAAGATCAAGATAATTTGGATGATCAAAGTAGATGGATGAAAATGGATTGGATAAATGGTTCATGGATGAATGAATTTATTATGGATAATATGGATGGAATGCTGGCTTTATGATGGATGGGATGGGATGCTTCCACTTGAACAAGCACACGTAGATGCTTGATTCTACACATGATGCCTATTTTTTTAGGTTTTCATCATGGTATCTACCCAAAGCGCCACCATAGTGATTTTCACTAGAGGATGATTTTTTTTTCTTTACTATTTTCAATCCTTTTTTTGATTTTTTTTTTATTTTCATATTTTCTAATTTTTTTGTATTTTTATGTGAAATATTTTAAGCTCATGTTGAACCACCTAGTGGTGTTGATGTAGATGCTTCTGTCATAATGTTCCATTGATATCCTACCTAAAGAAGTTATTTTTCCAAGATACGTGCACTTGAATACAACTTTTGAGATTCCTGATCTGCTTTGTTGATACTGCAATTAACTTTGTCTATGTGTGCACATCACGATAGAGTTCCTTCTGAATCCTTATGATGAAGGGTGGATGCCAATACATGGTCAATGTGAGAATTGGATATCATGCATTGAGGTGTGGATGGAGTGGTTTTAGGAATAAAAGATGGATTGGTTGACAACTTGGAACAATCCAAACTTGAGAAGATGAGCAATGATGGGTGGATACAAAAGTGTGCATGAAATTAGGACCAATTGCTTCCTATAGTTTGTACATCACTTGGGAACCTTGCTTTTTCTTTTGTGGACATCTTTTATGGGTACTTTTCCCTTTTTTATTTTTCCTCATAGTTTCTTTGACAGATGGAGTTTGATAGGGATAATATTCCTTTGTATTTTTTGGTATCCATGTGTATTTGATTTTTCCATTATGCTTCTTAGATTATTTTTATTTGATGATGTTCTTCTTGCTTTGATTCACATCCTTCTTTTGATGTTTGTCCCAATTTTTGTATAGGGTGATGGGTGGATGAAGATTCATGATGTGGCTGGTTGTAGTATTGGCATTGGTTTCACCATAAGGATTCTTCATGCTCCCTATGTTGATGCCTACATTAGATAAAATTTCCCATAGTATTGTAGAGGTATCGATGATATCTTTATATCCATTCATCATCGAATAACCAAAACCTTGATGCTTAGGATTGCTGATAATATGGACTAGTTCTAGGATACCCTGTTCTTGTAGGCCTAATCCTCTATCTTGATAATTCATCTATTGAAACATTTTATTTGCAATAAGATATGATTTACCTTGGGAAAAAGGTGTTACTCCTTCTCTACTCTGTTGTGGATCTTTAAAGGTGATAGCTTCTTCACTGATAAGATAGCTTGCCCTAATAAAGGTAAGTGATCCAAGTTTATAAGTGATAGGATCCTCTATAAGTGGGATAAATTCTTGATTCATATCCTTGGCTTGATCTTGTGAAATATCAGATTTTAATTCTTCTTCAAGAGGTGTTGATGATTCACTATCCACATAACAGTCTCCCTCGTGATTCATTTTTGATATGCCTTCATAGGATGTTTCTAATTCATAACTTTTGTACATAGAATCCTTCTTCATGACCCATTTATGATGTCTCTATATTTTTCTGTATCTTGATCATGTGTACAAATGTTAAGAGTAGGAGACTCTTGTTCCTTGGTAATGATATCAAGAGTATGAGGCTCTTGTTTTGAATGAAGATCATCTGCATGTCCATCCAAAGAAAGCATCTCATGGGTAGATGGAAGAGTATGTGCTATGAAGATATGATCATTATTTGCGACATCTTACATATATTTGAGAGTGTCCATTAGATCACTGTAGTATCTTGGAGATACAAATTCTTGATCTTGAATGATTTTGGAATTGCTTTTGACATGCTTTGGATCAAGTTCTTGACATGGGTCAGTTTCAAAGGATGGATTTTTTATAAAGGGTTCTTGGATATCTTCATTAGGCATGGGAAGTGGCTCAATATCCTCTTGATCTTTGAGTAGACTTGGATAAAATGTTGAGTTGAATATTCCTTCATTATTTGTAACCATGAGGTCAAAGGATGTCAAAATGTCTTGGAAAGGACCATTGCTAGACTTTGGTGAAATATGTTGATCATGCTTTGGGGTAAAATCTTGAGATATATCTTCTAACTCATTAGGTGATGTAGAGACATTTTCAACATGATCATTGGTCGATGGATCATGGATTCTGTCAATACGTTAAAATAATTCTAACACTCCTTGAAATAGATCATTGCCAAATATTGTTGAGGGGTTTTTATCATGACGAAAAAGTGACTCTTGATCTATGTTGAATTGATCATCAGATGAGGTGGAAACATATTCAAGATGCTCATTGATGGTTAGATCTTCATCATTGTTTTCAACAATTGTGGTGGAGAGATTGTCAATGTTTTCAACCATAGGGTCAAATGATGTTATCATTTCTTGAATTTGATCACTATTGGGTATAGTTGGTGGATTTTGATCATGATTGAAAAGTGACCCTTGATATATGTTGATTTGATCATTGGATGAGGTAGAAATATCTTCAAGGTGCTCATTGATGGATAGTTGTGATTAATCTTAGAGATGTAATGACTGATCTTCAAGATGGGGTGTTGGGTTTGTTGTTGATGTTGTTGATCTTGATATCTAACCTCTTGACATTGGAGATATTGTTCTTGATGTGGTTGTGGACACAACTCAATGCTTTGATGACATTGTTCAACCAATGGAAGAGTGTATTGATTTTGGGGTGGAGATGTCTCTTTGCTCAATATGTCAATTATTTTGGCAAGTGAAGTGATTTGATCTTGAAAATTTTGATCTTGATCTTGATGTAGTTAATTTAGTTTTTGCTCAAGCAGATTTGGAGTGTATACTTGTGGTGTTTGTATGGGATCATGGGCAAATTGATTTTGGACAATGTTCTGATTTGGGATGATGTTCAAATTTGGCATTATAGGTTGAAATCTAACATTGTTGTGGTTAGGAATCACATTTCCTTGATTTAGGTAACTTTGATTTTGTATGGTGTTACCTTGACTTGGATCAATACATGGAGTCATTAACATATTTTTTGGACTTTGGACAACATTTGTGTGATTCAAAAACATATCTATCCCAAAGTTTACCAAATGTGGATTTGAAATGTTCATGTTTGGTAAACTTGTACTTTGTATATTTACATTTAGCATGTATGGATTTAGTGGGATAACATTTTTCTATTGAAGGCTCATGCATTGATTGTTTGGTTGATATATTTGTAGGTTTGGCTTTGATTTAAATCTACTATAGGAAAAGGTGTTCCAAAATTTAGATTGGGCATACTCACATTTTTTGTATCATTGAAGTTCGTAGGAGATAATGATGCCATGTATGGGTTGTATAAATGTGAGTTTTGATATTCAATTGACATTATAAGGCTTTGATAGTCTGGTTGTGTAGACATGTAAAATATACCGATTGACATTGTGAATCTGATCCTGACATACTAACATCGTTTCTTCCAAAATCATCCCCGAGTCTAACCATTTAATCAAATCTCCTTATCTAGTTAAATTCATCAATTTTCATCCCTTAATTAAATAAATCATTTTATCTAATTAAGTCAATCTCTTTTGTTAATTAAATCAATCCAACTAATCTAATTATCCCTATTTAATTAAATAACCAATTTATTTTATTGAATATCTAAAGTCTATCCATTGAATCAAATAAATTAAAACCTTATTTGATTTAATCTAACACTATCCCTTTTAATTAAATAAATTAAAATCCTTATTTAATCAACCTCTTATCATATTCCTCTCTTATTTGATTTAAATAAATCCATAAATTTGAGTCAAATAGGTCACATCATCTAACCTCTCTCATTAAATTAATTAATTTTTAATTAATTTAATCTCATCTCATGTCCCATCCTCTAGATAATGAAAGTTGCACATAAAAATAGATTTAATTCATTTATTAAATCTCTATTTTCCTCACAAGGCATCTTTTGGAATATTCTCTCAATTTGAATTCAAAAATTCCAAGTCAACATGTATATCCAACAAGGCAATAAATTCATCTTACATGTCCTTTGCCTTGAGCCAAGTGGCATTTATTGCATTTTCCCTTCCCTCTTACATGTCATTTCAACAAATTTGAAATTCAAAATTATGCATTTATTGGCACAATCCCCAAATCTTGCACATCCTTCACCCATTCATGGCTTGACAAGTGGCATCATGCCATTGGATGAATGTTAGTCCCAAATTGCTCAAATTTGGACATTCATCCATTTTGGAATTCTATAAATAAAGATCGCATATCCTCACTTTATCATCCACAATTTATGCAAACTTACCATGCTCAAATATCTCTGAAATTTCATCCATTATTATTGAGTTCTTAGCTAGGCTTTTGTAGATTTTTTGCTTGGAGTTCTCATCCTTCACCAAAAAAGTGGATCAATAATCTTCAAGACATCAAGTTTGCATCTTAGGAATTGGGAAAGGGCCAATTTTCACATCAAATTGGCACCAATTCCCCCATGGGATCATGAGTTTGCACATTTAAATTAGGATTCAATCTATTTTGTTCTTTTTATTATGCTTTTCATTGTTTTCTTTCCTACTTTGAGTTTGTAAATGGATTTCATGGGGAATCCTTATTTTACCTTACAATATCTTGTCTAACTTGTTTATTCTTGTTGTTTTGTATGTACCAAGGTTGGGGTTCGCACATGTTGATTTAGACCACTCATGATGTATGAAGCAAGTTTATATTCGATGTTTTTCTTGTTTTTTGACCTTGTTGACCTATAAGTGATTTAGGACCAATGATGATATGAAGGATGAAAGGGGTGAATGATATGGGTGTTTAACTTTAGAAACCTTGGAGGGATACTAGACTTTAGGATTTTATTTTGTTTGGTTTGATTTGGATAATGAACTTGTAAACCCTAAGATGTTATATGTGATCTTAGGATGAACTCGTTCACAAGGGTGATAATTTAACTAAGTGTGTGAGGAAGAATTCATCCACACACACCTAACTAAACAAATGATTTTGATTTTGTTTAAGGATGTACCCAAGTCTAGATAATGATATTTCCAAAGCTCTAAAGTTGTTTGTGGGATGGAGATGATAAACTTTTGGGATGGATGAAGTGTTTGATTTTGATCCTAAATGAGCCTAAGAAGGACTTGTCTACTAGACCAAGATATTTAAGTACTTGCTTTTCTCTAAGAGTAGTTCAAACCAAAAGACCAATGTTTGCATGGAAAACCATATGACAAAAGATAACAAGCACTCATGTGGGGTTCAATTGATTTAATCTTGGTTAATGAATTTATTTTACCACAAACACTCTCTTGTTTAGATTTTCAAACTATATATCTAATGTCCCAATTTATTTTCATCCCACAAGGTCCTTTATGTAGAAATCAAGAAGATTAAGGAAATAGTTCCCTAATGTTGACTTTAGTAAGAGAAAATTGAGATGTAAATCCAAATACTCAGAAGCCTCTAAGGATAGAATCCCTAGGGTAAGCAAGTATTTTCTCCTCCTAAAGGGTTTGAAATTTGATGTTCATGTTGAATGTTTGTTTTCCAATATTTTTGATCCAAGCAAAGTGTTTTTTATTCCAAGAAAATGCACAACCCTATGGATAGTCAAAAGACAATATTTGTTGTGTTCCCACTTGGGTAAATACAGCTATGCCTTTTCTTAGTGGATGATTAGATGCTTGACCACACTACCTCCCCTCCACGACACACACTTTTTTGGTTAGCCAAGCATTAGTACGCATGAAACTCCCATGGCATACTTCTCATCTCTACTAAGAGTCATAAAAATGTGGGATGATTTCAGAATGACCATTCTTGCACCAACAAATAGATAAGGATTTGGGATTCTAAACAAAAGATTCTATTATAGGAATTAAATTCATGGGAGATCATCCATATGGCAAGAGACCATTGCTTCCCTTCTTTTCAGAACAATCCTCGTGATACTTGAATTTTCCTCAAGTACCCACACTTATATGCCAGGTGGAAATTTCTTGGCTTTAGCGTGTTCTCAATTCGGTCTCTCCCTGGGGTGATTACTTTTCTGACAAGGAAAGCCCTCTAAGGGTAAAAAAAAGTGAGCAAGTAGATATATAGTTGGATCAATATTTGTTTGCATGAACAAAGAGAGAACACACATGATATATACCCTACTCACACTAGCAAGCTTTGTTCAATTTTAAGAATCCAAATTGAATTGTGGAGGCAATCACTTATACAACTTAATATCACCAAAATAATTTTGATTCTCAAGATCTCTGTGAGGCGCAAGAGGAGCACATATGCCTTTTAAATGATATTGCTTTAGATAAGAGATTACAAAACATAAAATGCACATGTTCATTTTAACCTTCAAAGAAAGAATGGATTCTTTTTAAGCACCAATATTGAAGTGTGAGATTTGTTTGTTCAATTGTTAAGTCCCAAAAAAACTCTAGTAAGTTCCTAAGGTTCATTTTAATCTATTTTTTTAATTCTTTTTAAGCCCAAATGAAAATCATTGAGTCCTAAAACTTGAAGATAAGCCTTAAGAATGGAATTATAAAATGCTCCCAAAGTGTTTTAAAACACTCGTTACAATCATGTGATAATGCTTTTTCTTTCGTTTCCATGCTCCATGATCTTTCAAAACCTGCAATCCAAGCTCCAAATGTTAGATGAAATCAAGAAACAAGAAGATATGAAAGATAAATGATTAAGCATAGAAACCTTAAAATTTAGACCAAGTTTCATTGTAATTTGACATTAGGTGAAAATTTAAAAATTTTAACTATATTGAAGTTGAGAAACACCTACAACATTGGATAGCTTATGAAATTCTACCCCATTTTTAAAAAAAGCTCCCAGAAAGACCAAAAAATGACCAAGATACGACCCAAGAAAGCAAAAGCGACACCATTTGAAACATAGAGGTAGCAATGCTGTTTGAGTGCAAACAACAACGATGGTATGAAAGTGGCATAGTTTTTGAATTTGAGCGGCGCTCTGGTGAAACTAGTGGAGCTGTTTGGAAAAATAGAGACTGCAAATGCATCACAATTTGACCCAACATCGTTGTTTGACCTGGAAAGATGAAAACATAAAAAAAATAGAATTTGACTGGAAAATGGGTTAATTTTGAAAGATTCACCCTCCTTCTAGCACCAAAATGTGAATGGTGATCCTAGACCTACACAAACATAAAAAAAAATACATTATTAGTTCAATATGCAAGTTAAAAACAAAATTCCCCATGAAATTCATTGAAATGCAAAGAACAAGAAATAACATGATTAACACAAATAAAAGCTATGAAATCCTATTCAATGCAAGCAAACTCTCAATCCCATGGGGGAATTGGTGCCATTTTGATGTGGAAAATGGCCCTTTCCCAATTCCTTGCAAGCTTGATGATCAATGGTGAAGATTTGATGCTCCTTGGTGAAATTTTTCCATAACCTAGCTATGAAAGATGAAATGTGGATAAAATGGATGAAAATTCCTAAGATTGTGGACCTAAATGAGCATGGTGATCTTACATGGATTGTGGATGATCCAATACAATAGAGGAGGCCTCTATTTATATCAAGAAGGATGGAGGATTGAGGAATAGGATGAATGTGGGATTAAAGATGGACCAATGACATTGTGCCACTTGTCAAGATGCTAATGGAAGGAGGTTGAGCACATTTTGATCAATGTGCATGCATTTTAAATTTGAATTTGAAGAAGTGGCAATTTGGTGGGAGAAGAAAATGGAGTTAATGCCAATTGGCTCAAGGCAAAGGACATTTAAGAGGCTTTTAATGCCTTGTTGGAAGGGACAAGTCCTTTTGGGGGGATATTTTCAAATTGGAGGAATATTCTCACTTAGATGTTTTTTTGAATGAAATAGGAGATTTAATAAATCAAATAAATTGATTTATTGTGCAAGTTGCAAAATCTAGAGGATTTGAGTGATTAGTGTTAGCATTAATCATGATTTGATTAATTTTAATGGAAGTTAGTTTATTTGACATTGTGATTTAGATTTTAGGATTTAAATAAATCAAAATGAGAGGAATAATGATTTTAGATTTAATTAAATAAAGTTTGATTTATTTAATTATAAATGATGGTGTTAGATTTAAATAAAATAAAGATTAATTTATTTAATTTAAAGGAAATGAATTTAGAGCTTAATTAAATAAAATGAATTATTTAATTAAAAGAGGGACGATAAGATTAATTAAACAAAATGATTTATTTAATTAACAGGAGATGATTTAAGTAGATAAAATTGATTTATTTAATTAAAAGATGAAATATGATGAATTTAATTTAATAAAGATTATTCGATTAAATTGTTAGTAAAAGAAATGATTTAGGCAGAATTGGTGTTAGTAAATTAGGATCAGGTGTATAGGGTCAATCAGTATATTTTACGTGTCTACAAGTTCATTTCAATTTTATACATATGAGTTCATTTTCCATTTTCATGGGTTTCTTGGAAAGATCGACCGAACAAAAGAACACAAAGGAAAAATAATTACAATAGTTACATATTTACACTCGAACAATAATAATGAAGCTTAATTAAATAGTTTAAGGTGGATTCCGTTAACTAGAATCCCCAATGCTTCATTTTCCATATTTTATAATTCAAATGCATTATGTTGCTTGCATTGAATTATTCTAAAAGGGCCTTCCCACAGACTGTTGAATTTTATGTGTGGGCTAGGCTTCGTGACCCTTTCATTTAACCTTAATACTAGGTCTCCACATTTTAGACCCTGGTCTGAAGCTTTCTTGTAAAACCATTTTTTAACCACCTACTGGTGATTAGAAATGGCTGCTAGGGCCTTTTCCCTTTTTTTCTTATGCTTCTAGCAACTCAAGCAACCAAACCTCCATGGCTCCATTTTCTTCATTCTCTAGGGACTTGAGTAGTTTTAGTGCAAGAATCTCCATGGAGATAGGCAATAGCACTTATTTTTCATAGACTAGCTTGTATGGTGAAGTCTTGAGGACTTGCTTACGAGTTATGTGGTCTACCTAGAGCACTGCCCAAAGGTTCTTGTGCCACTCCTTTTGATGTTTCAACCCAATTATTTTTATGAGTCATACTAAATTTTTATTAGTCAACTCTGCCAAGTCGTTTCCCTGCAGGTAGTAATTTGATGATGTTTTTAAGAATATGCCATGCACAAGTGTGAATTGACATACTTTAGAGCCTAGGAAAATCTCAATAGTGTCGGAGATGATGGTCTTTGGTAGGCTGAATCTCGTCACTAGCCCCTCAAGAAAGTCTACAATCTTCGCTTTCCTTCCATTCTTTAGGGGCATGATCTCGGTCCATCTAGTAAAATAGTTTGTGGCCATGAGGATCCATTTGTGTCTGGTGTTGGAGGTAGGATCAATCATCCTAATGAAATCAAGGCCCTATTGTGTGAATGGATCATCAACCACTATTGGATTGAGAGGAATTGTAGAATTTTTTCTTCTTCCTACAAAGAATTGGCATTCTTTCCAGGCTTTCACCAAGGAGTATGAGTCATTGAATAGTGTAGGCTAGAAGTATCTGGTGCACATGATTTTGATGGTGGTGGTTTTCACAGAGAAGTGTCCGCCCGCGAGATTGTTGTGGAAAGTGTCAAGAACTCTCTTTGCTTGCTCAATGATGACAAACCACAATAGAATGCCATTGAAGTTCCTTTTGAAGAGGATCCCCTCAATAAGTGTGTATCCATTGTTTTGAAGTCTATAGAATCTTCTCTATTAAGAAGGGAGGCTCAATGGATATTTTCCAGTGTGCATGAATCTCACTCTGTCTGCTAGCCAACAACCTTCAGACTCAGACTCATTTTTTAGAACTAGCTCTGGTTGCTCTGCCCCAACTGCCATTTCCTCGTCATGCGCCAAATATTCGCATAGTCCCCTTCCTCAAACGGTCTTTGTAGGCCTTACCTCAATGTCATATTCAAGGATCTTAGTGATCCAATTGGCCTTCTTTTTGGCGATTTCTCCTTCAATGATATATTCGCGCACACTAGAATGCGTGACATAAAAAATCACCTTGTTGCATGATATTAGATGTTGGAACTTCTTGAGTCCCTTAGTTATGGAGAATTCTTACCTCTCAATGAATTTTGAGTTCATCTCATAATCCTTTAAGGTTCAGGAATGAAATGCTACGAGATGTTCTCCCTTTCCTTCATCATCTTTCTGAGTTAGCATAGTAGCAATGCTGGATTTTCTACTAAATACATACATTATGAAGTCCTTTGATAGGTCTAGGTTGACTAGTACAAGAGCTAAAGAAATAGCATCCTTAACCTTCTCAAAGGCTTGTCTTGCTTCCTTTGTCCATAATTGATCCTTTTTTAACATCAGGGTGATAGGTCTAATTATTCCTACAAAATCAAAAATGAATTTTCTCACAAAATTTACCTTCCCCAAAAAATATTGGACTCCTTTCTTATTGAATTATAGGGAAAGTTCCTTGATTGCCTTCACCTGCTCATGATCGATTGCAATTCCTTCTTTGGACACTACATGTCCCAATAATTTTCCTTGTGACACTTCGAAAACACATTTTTTTGGGTTCAGGGATACCTCAAACTCCTAGCATTTTTTGAAAACCATTTCAAGGTGATCAAAGTGATCATCCTTATATTTAGAGAATACAATCAGATCATCCAAATATATCAAAATAATCTTGTTGATTAATTCTATGAAAGCAATGTCCATTGCCCGCTGGAAGGTGGCTCCTGTATTTGAGAGGCCAAAAGGAATTTTTGCATATGCAATCATTCCCCACTTGGTAGTGAACATTGTTTTGTGTCAGTCCTCCTCTTTTACTCAGATCTGGTTGTAACCAAAGAAGTCATTCAATAGAGGAAACATCTTTGATCTTGCTATTATTTGCAAGATTGAATTCATAGAAGGAAATGGGTAGTGGTCCTTCAGGGATGCTCTATTCACGTCTCGAAAGTCAACACATAGGTGGATATCTTTGTTCTTCTTTCAGACCGGTACTAGGTTGGATACCCATGTGATGTGTTTGATAGAGAATAATATCTGAGACTGAATTAGTGTTCTCAACTCTTGCACTGTCAAGACTTCAATCTTAGGATTCACTGCCCTTTGCTTTTGGCAGATAGGTTTTGCCCCTTCCATCAGGTCTATAGTATGTTGGATGATTTCAAGATCATATCCCTTGAGGTCATCATATGACCTAGCCACTCCTCTTTCAGATTTCTCATAGAAATGGATAAGCCTTTCCTTATCATGATGCAAGACATCTTTCCCAACTTTGAGTCACCTTTTGTCTTGGTGTAGGAGCACCTTGATCATGAAATGCCTCCAAAAGGCTAATTTTTCAAATTTGTGTGTTCAAGCCTAAACTGATGTGGCAAGGCTATGTAAAGACTAATTTGAATGAATTAAAGCAATGTAATAGGTCTAAGGTAGTCAAATAGATGAAAAGAATAAAAAACTTGTAATATTGTCAAATATGTGAAAAAGAGCACGAAAATCAAGAAAATCAAGGGACACTTCAATGGAAAAGGGTGGTTAAATAGTTAGAATTTGAAAAGGCAATTGCCTTATTAGTTGAAAAAACTATATAAAGCATTGGGAAGGCCAAAAAAAAGAGTAACTTTGTATTCTTGTAATAAAATTTTGAAATAAAGACTTTTTTCTATATTTTCTTAGTTTTTTTCCCTTATTAACCAATCCCTGTACGGACAGTACTGAGGCTTATAAGTTATAAATCTATTTTATTTTGTAGGAAAGTGAATCTTTTATCATCTTAGAAGTGTTTGAAAGAGATTTATTCAGTTTAGAAGGCTTTGAAAACAAGAATTCACTAAACTCTCAAACCAGGGTTTGAGAGTCTTTTAAAGAAAAAACCTCCATCCCATCGATGTAGGTATAGTAGGTTGGTGGGATGTATTTAATAAAGTGTCTTTTGGTGTGTTTAGTGTTGATTGTGTGATGGAAGGATAGTAGATGATAAAAGTGCAAGGATATGGTTGTTAAATTATGAGTTTTCCATGCAAGAAAGGTTCCTACAAGTTAGTGTATGAAGAAATACCCTTCAAGAGGGCTTGGAAATGGATCTTAGACCTTAGGAAGACTTATTCAAACATTTTTCAAGGGATGGAAAAGAGGAAAAAGGTTTGCATGGTGGATTTCTAAGAAACCCTATTTTGTGAAGCTTTGTAAAGAAAATAATGAGGGTTTTATTGTTTAGAGAAATATTATGCTTAGCTACCTTTAAAAGTTGGCTATTCTTGATATTTGATTCAAGTTAATGGATTGTTTTAGGTTCTATGATGTTTTGGTGGTGATAAGAGAATACTTACTTTGTAAAATAGGCCTAAATTTGTAGCCTTTTCCAGTGTACAGTCTAAAATCTAGTAATTTCTTTATGATAAGCTACTGAGAACTTTTGATATGTTATGATGTGTTAAAAAAGGCTCCTGAATGTACATTGGGAATGTGGATATAAAAAGCAAATGGAAAGGAATCACCCGATTAAGGGTTATGTGACCTGCAAGAAAAATGGTGGTAAGACTGTAAAGGTGTGTAATTATGTAAATACAGAGATTTAAATGTTTATTTTGGCATAGAACCATCAATGTGAAGATATCAAAGGTGTTTTAATGGTTTGGTGAAGGCCTCGAGGCCAAACAAGATCTGATTTGATATGTTGTAGCAATATGTCCCTAAGTGGAAATGGTAATTTGACTATTATAACTTATGAATGTGATAAATCAGTATTATGTGGATATGAACTAGGTTTATTTCAGTCAAAAACATGATGTGTGTGATGTCTTGGAAGTTAGATGAAATGATTGAGGTGTAAATATTTGATTGTGGTATCTTGGTCTTGAGGAATTAGTTTGTAAAAGTGAAAATTTAGTGAGTTGTTTAAGGAATTGAAAGATTCAAAGCTCTTTATCAAGTTTTTACTTTGAATTCAAATAAATTGATGATGAAAAAGGTGTGTTAGGATATTATGGATATAGGTTGTAACATCAAAGATTGGTCTTGGGTTATTTTTCCTTGGTAAAGAAAATTGAATGGAAGAGTGCCTTAGTGAATAATCAAAGAGTGGATTGTTTAGAGACTCTAATCAAATTTCTTGTGTGGATTAGTCATTTTTTTTTATAAATAAGATGTCTGAAGCTTGAGGATGTTAAGAAGAAGAATTGAAATGAGTTGTCTTGTTGTTTCCTTGTGGTTTGCAAATGAAACAATGTGATTTTTGATGAAAAGAGAAAGAAATTTTAGTTGCTTGTTCAATTTGATCTTTTCCTGATTGAATTGGGTCTGATGCACCCTAATGGTTGAGTGTTTTGATATGATGCTCTACATCAAATTGGTATTAGATCTAGCAAAGTTTTGTTGGCTGGTTGAATTGATGGTTTGCTGAAGTTGTTGTTGCTAATAGTTGGTTGAGATTGTTGGTTGGTTGCAAGTGCTTGATCCATCTATGAGGAAAGTTTTTTAGTTGTGTGTTGGAAAACAAGCTAAGTCTATGGTCACCATCCTCCAATGGAGATTAAGCTAGGTAGAAGGTATAGGAAAACAGAGAGAGGCATCTTCCAGGGTCTACTATTGGGTAAGATGGATGATTTGCTAATTTGGTGTTTGAGTTTGTGTTTGGAGGTTGAAGAGAGATGAATATTTGTTTGAGGAAGCACTAGAAGAGATGTAGCCATGCTAAAGAGACTCCACTGATGGGAGTAGTTGGAAAGATGAAAGAAGATTGGTTAGACTGAAGAGAAGCAGTTTGAAAGGACAATCATGTGTCCTTGGTTGAGAAAAGAGTTGGTTAAAAGAAAGAAGGTAAGTCTTGTGTCCTTTTGAGGAAAGAAAGAAGAGTGTGAACCTAATGATAAAGAATGAAGGAAAAGAGAAGACAGAGATAAGTGAAGCAAGTAGTGAATACAAAGGCAAGAAAATGAAGATAAACAATGAACCAAGATAAAGAAAAATGAAAAGATCAAGAGGAAGAATGAGGAAACAATCCAAGGCAGATTGAATTTGTCTTATAGGTACAAGCATGTTTCCAAGGGACTTGGAAAGGTTTAGTTGGTTGGTTGTATGGTGCAGGAGCACCTTGATCATGAAATGCCTCCAAAAGGATAATTTGTCAAATTTGTGTGTTCAAGCCTAAAATGATGTGTCAAGGCTATGTAAAGACTAATTTGAATGTATTAAAGCCATGTAATAGGTCTAAGGTAGTCAAAGAGATGAAAAAAATACAAAACTTGTCATATTGTCAAATATGTGAAAAAGAGCAAGAAAATCAAGAAAATCAAGGGATACTTCAGTGGAAAGGGTGGTTAAACCATTAGAATTTGAAAATATAGTTTCCTTATTAGTTGCAAAAACTATATAAAGAATTGGGAAGGTCGAGAAAAAAGAGTAACTTTGTATTCTTGTAATAAAATTTTGAAATAAAGACTTTGTTCTATATTTTCTGAGTTTTTTTCCTTATTAACCAATCCTTGTATGGATTGTACTAAGGCTTAGAAGTTATAAATCTATTTGATTTTGTAGGGAAGTGAATCTTTTATCATATTAGAAGTGTTTAGAAGAGATTTATTCAATTTAGAAGGCTTTGAAAACAAGAATTCATTAAACTCTCAAACTAGGGTTTGAGAGTCTTTTAAAGCAAAAAACCTCCATCCCATTGATGTAGGAATAGTAAGTTGATGGGATGGATTGAATAAAGTGTCTTTTGGTGTGTTTAGTTTTTTTTGTGTGATGGCAGGACAATAGATGGTAAAAGTGCAAGGATATGGTTGCTAAATTATGAGTTTTCCATGCAAGAAAGGCGCCTAGAGGTCAGTGTATGAAGAAATACCCTTGAGGAGGGATTGGCGATGGATCTAAGACCTTAGGAAGACTTATTCAAACATGTTTCAAGGGATGGAAAAGAGGAAAAAGGTTTGCATGGTGGATTTATAAGAAACCTTGTTTTGTGAAGCTTTGAAAAGCAAATAATGAGGGCTTTATTGTTTAGAGCAATATTATGCTTAACTACCTTTAAAAGTTGGCTATTATTGAGCTTTGAGTTAGGTTAATGGAATTTATGAGGTTCTATGATGTTTTGGTGGTGATAAGAGAATACTTACTTTGTAAAATAACCTAAATTTGTAGCCTTTTTTAGTGTACAATCTAAAATATAGTAATTTCTTTATGATAAGCTACTAAGAACTTTTGATATGTTATGATGTGTTAAAAAAGGCTCCTGAATGTACATTGGGATTATGGATATACAAAGTGAATGGAAAGGAATCACCCGATTAAGGGTTATCTGACCTACAAGCAAAATGGTGGTAAGATTGTAAATGTGTCTAATTCTGTAAATACAGAGATTTAAATGTTTATTTTGGAATAAAACCATTAATGTGAAGATATGAAAGGTGTGTGAATGGTTTGGTGAATTCCTTGAGGTCAAACATGATGATTTGATATGTTGTAGCAATATGTCCCTAAGTGGAAATGGTAATTTGACTATTATAACTTATGAATGTGATAAATCAATATTATGTGGATATGAACTAGGTTTGTTTTAGTCAAAAACATGATGTGTGTGATGTCTTGGAGTTAGATGAAATGATTGAGGTGTAAATGGTTGATTGTGGTATCTTGGTCTTGAGAAATTAGTTGGTAAAAGTGAAAATTTGGTGAGATGTTTAAGGAATTGAAAGATTCAGAGCTCTTTATCAAGTTTTTACTTTGAATTTAGATAAATTGATGATGAAAAAGGTGTGTTAGGATCTGATGGATATAGGTTGTAACATGAAAGATTGGTCTTGCATTTTTTTTCCTTGGTAAAGAAAATTGAATGGAAGAGTGCCTTGGTGAATAATGAAAGAGTGGATTGTTTAGAGACTCTAATTAGGTTTCTTGTGTGGATCAATCATTTTTGTTGATAATTTAGATGTTTGAAGCTTGAGGATGTTAAGAAGAAGAATTGAAATGAGTTGGCTTGTTGTTGCCTTGTAGTTTGCAAATGAAACAATGTGATTTTTGATGAAAAGAGAAAGAAATTTTAGTTGCTTGTTTAATTTGATCTTCTCCTGATTGAATTGGGTCTGATGTACTGTAATGGTTGAGTGTTTTGATATGATTCTCTACGTCACATCTCTGACCTGAAGGTCTGCATAGTCACTTTTGTCCGCTAAAAACTTCCTTTTGTCATTTCTTGCATCGTCATAATCAAAATGGTTTTTGAGAGTGGCCAATCCTTTGGGAAGCTTTTTGGACCTCAACTGAATGATTTGTCCATCATAGGCATCAACAATCTTTGGGTGGAGTTGCTCGATGAACTCTCTTGACTGCTAGATGAATGAAGTGATGTGTTCATCACTTCCAAACACTTGCTAGATTTGATCATTATCTGGAATTGTCGGTCAAACTATCACTCGCACAAAGTGGATGCTATGAATTAGGTTGGAATTAGATAAAATTGAGATCTGATTGCTACCATGCAATCAACATCTATATTTTTCTCTTTGGGCACTGTATGGATATTGAAGGCTTCAAATCCCTAGATTAGGTCCTAGATTCTATATCTATAGGATCTCATGCGAACATTTTTGGCTACGGAAGTCCCTCAGACTTGATTGACCACTAGTTCAAAGTCTTCAAACACCATTATTTGTTTGATGCCCATCCGCTTTACAAGGCTTAGATCTTGCACTAGGCCTTCATATTCAGCTTTTGAACAAGCGAACTGGAAGTGGAAGGACTAGAGTGCCTTTTCATTTAATGCTGGATATTAAACATATCTTGTCTCCTATACCAACTTTGCATCTTGCTCCATCAAAGTACAATGTCCACAACTTTGAGGTTTGACCACTTTTAGGTTCTTTCATGACCTTCAGAAGCACTTGATCTTTATCATAGATGACATAGGTGCCTAACCTAGTAGCATGATAGTTGGTGAAAGGATCAGGGTCTATATATTCACTTAAGATGGCCTCCTCTTAATCATTTTGATATCTAGTCACTTTTTCATCCTCTAGTAGCTTCGTGCAATACATTTCATCTATGGTGAAAGAGGTATGAGTAGCCTCAAAGTTGATCATGGCTTCATTAGCCACATGTTCAGAGTGCAGGGGTTTAGATATTATTTTAATTTTAGCTCCATGCTTGGTCCTAAGGATCAAGTGTGACCAATCCAAAGAAAGATATCCACCTATCTTTGAACTAAATTCCTAGGATAAGTAGAGATTGAACATGGGGGGAATGTCTATGATCATAGTATCTTGTGGAACTGTGATAATAGGGTAGGAGAACAGAGTCAAGGGAAGGTCCTTGATGACACCTAAAGTTTCAATCTTGTTCCTATCAAGTTGCATAACCCCCTTTTTTAAAGGTTCATAGCTAAGTCCTAAGGATTTAGCTATCTATTTGGGCATGACTATGGTGCTAGCGCCAGAGTCAATCATGGAATTATGCAATAGTTTCTTCCCCACAATAAGAGTTAGGAAAATGGGCTTTGGTTTTGGCTTATCCCTAGATTTGGTAGAGGATTCCTTTGTACTAATTATGAGAAATCTGGCCAAAGGTGACAAATCAATAGCATTTCCCTTCAGTGATTGCTCCATTGGTTCAATGATTGCATCTTCCCGAAGGGCTTTTTGCAACAATGACTTCTACTTCAGAATAGCTAAGATATCCCAAAGGGAGACATTAGAGGAGGATTTCTTCAATTGTTCCACCACGTTGAATGGTGGTGGATTTGAAGGCTTCTGTTCCTTAGCCTTAGTTATAGCAAGTTCCTTTCAGGGTTGAAATTACTGTGTAGCTGTGAAGGTACTAGGAGTTTGGTCGAAGACACTTTTAGGCTATGGGACAACTGGTTCACCCATGAATCTCCTCTTTGAATGAGTGTTGTAATTAGACTGCACTTGTGGGGATTTTGATGTGGATGCATCATTGGAAAACACTGCCTCTTCTCCCATCCATGAGAAGAGCATGTGGTTGGGAGCTATGTTCATTTCTTGCTCCATAGACATCCCCTTCATTTTCCATCTATGAAGAGGCATATACATAACCTCCAAGGTTTGACATTGTGCCTTGAATGCACTATTATACCACCTTTTGTTATAGTTTGTTGTGTGGGAAATTTTGGGGCATATGTGTGTCACCACAAGGGAAGCACTAGGGGTTGATGTCATCGACTAAATTATTTTACCCTGCTATTAGCTCTCTACTCAAGCTTGGGTGAGCACCTTGCAATGGAGTAGGTATTGGAACTGTTTGATTTTGTTTGAGCCTACAAATTTGTGTGCGAGCCTCCTTGGAACTGATTTTTCTAGCAGGAAGATCTTCCACCTTGGTAATTTTGGTAGGTTGGATTCAGAGGCACAAATTGGTTTTGCTTGATGGTAGTTATTTCATTGGAGATGGTCTGCAACTTCTCCTTGACGTCGCTCATCTCATACTTTGAAGAGCCAGATGTAGAAGCAACATTCTATGGTTCATTTAGATATTTGTACATAGATTGAGGAGGAGTAAGTGCATTGGTAGATGCTATTTCCTAGGTGGGAGCTAATATTTCAGGGAATATAGGCATAATGGGCTGAGGCAGAAACTTCCTAGCATCTATCAGGTTGTTCTTCACCTTGACAATGACGATATATGCATCTGGTAGAGTGGTTCTACCAAGAGATTGTATCATCATCAAGATGTCAGCATTGATGAATTTCAAGTAGAACATAAATGCCAACTTAGCTGATAGGTGGATAGCAACTTGGATCCTCTGCCAAGTTGTATGGAACTAGGCATTGAAGTTAGTAATGGCTTCATATGGGGCTCGCTTTATGGTTGCCAATGAATGATATAGCAAAGACCTATCTCCATCATTCAAAAATATTTCATAGAAAGGATCTTCGAGATGATCCTAGGTGTCGATAGTGTTAGCTTCTAGAGTGCAATACCAATCTAGTGCCTTACCCCTAAAATAGGCAACAATCAACCTTATCACGATATTTTGGTTGATAACTTTGTGTACCAAACACACGTCTGCCATATATTGTAAGTGTCCAGATGGTGTTTTTGAGCCATCCCCGATGAATTTTGGTATAGCTTTCAAAGCAGAGGTTGAGATAGGGGCACAAATGGTGAGTGCTACTAGTGCTACTAGGGGACTTCCAACATCCCACACCACATAATTTATGTTTGTAATTGGCAACACGGATGGTGGCAGGATCAGAACGTTCACTGGATGGATTCTAGTTCATACTGTTAAAGTGGGTGTATGATCCATCAACCTATTACTAGATCCCAAATAGCTAATAACCTTGGCTTGCTAGTGTCATAAATAGTCTCACCGTGCATGCAAAAAAAACAAACTATTGATGCCAAAAATTAACAAGGTAATAGCCTTATGGGAAACTTAGTTAATTGGGGAACCAATTGTGCTAAACTGAGTGACCTCCAGATTTTTAAAGAAGTCAACTTCTTTTGTAATTGGGATTTTGGAATGGGGAAAGGAAGCAAATATAAAAAATAAAGATCTAACTAAGGTGATGCACCAATATATAGATGTAGGTATGATAAATCTATCTATTGGATGTGATTTAAGGGCCCGTTCAACAATCTGCTAAGTCCCAGAAGAACAGAAATCAAAGGTGAAAACCTGAATAGTTTATCCAATAATATAAAATAATTCCCATACACATTCACTAAAAACAAGAATCAAAGACATGTTCTAAATCAAAAAAATTATATTGAAATCATAGAAGTTTTGTAAAAAAACAACTCAGTACAGTAATGGCATAGTTTAATGTTTTATAAAATAACTTAAGAAAGTAGAAAGGTCAAACAATGGCACAGTCTGTGAGTCTTATACAATAATATAAAATAGTACAAAAGACTTGGTGTCTTTTCCCAATTTTTTTTGTATCTTCTATACTCATTTTCGAAAGGAAGATGTAGTATATATAGAAAATAATCCCACCACTTGGTGAGGCAAATAATAGAAAAGATTCCTTCATCATTTGCAATGATGCCCAGAGAAATTATTTCCCTTGGATTTTGCAACAAAAAAAATTCAAGCCATAGAACATAGTCACCTTCGAGATGGATGCATCCCCTCCAAATGATGGTGGTGGTCCCAACAGAACCTTGTGTCGACATGTATTGCTTACCCATAGAGGCAGTTAGGACATGTGGCAATAGGGCGGGGCTCATTACTTTCTCCTTCCTTCCCTTTGATGGAATCCCTAGAGAAAAGAAACATGGAGAAGTCCTTGCTACTGATGCTAACTGGGGGTCCACCAAAAAGTGTATGTGAATAGATGCTATGTGGCATGTGGACAGAGCCTAGTTGAAAAGAAAAGGGAAGCAGTCTTCAAGTTCCTGCGGTGTTGACACGTGGAAGCATGATAGGGGCTAGAAGAAGAGTGAAGGGAAGAAATCCTTGTGAGGAGTGCTTGGCAGACACATGGTGACAGCAGATGAAGTCCATCAAAAGGGGGCTTGAGGATATTCAAATATGTAAGGCATGTTCCAGACTTAGCAAAATAAAAACAACCCGAAGGGAGCTCGGGAAATTTATATCCATAATATCATCATGATGTTTCTATCGAATGTGTATGGAAACAAGTTCTATTGCATACATGTAAGTTCTTTTTTTTTCTGATTTAAATTTCCTAGATCTATTGTGTGAGTGCCTTGAGCTATATTGATAGATCATCTTGTGGATTTGTAGAGGAGCATAGTGGTATACTATGGAATGGTGGATGAAGTGTAAGTGGTATTTTGATATGATGGGGTGGTATATGGTGTGTAGGGTGGATTTTAATATAACATGTATGATGGAGATAGAGGTGGAGGTGTATATGCTCCTTGTGTAGTTGGGTATATGGCATTTTTTTTGTGTTGGCATATTGCTGGGGATTTTCATACAAGTTTCGTTGTTGTTGTTGGTGTTGTTGTTCGAGTACTTGTTGTTGGGTGTATCATTGTGCTATCAACACTTGTTGTTGTGTGTATTATTGTGCTAGAAACACTTGTTGTTAGGTTTGTTATTGATGTACAATTAAGTCTTGTTGTTGAGCTTGATGTTGGTGTAAGGATTGTGCTTGATCTTATTGTGCATGCAAGAATTGTTCATAGGCTTGTTGTTGTTTCGAAGCTTGTTGTTGGGCTTCTTGTTGTTGTAAATCTTGGGCTTGATCTTGTTGTTTTTGTAATGCTCATTGATAAGCTTGTTGAACTTGTTGAAAAACTAGAGCATGAGCTTGCTATTGTTGCAATGTGGAAGTTTTTTGATTTAGGGTTATATTGATTTTGAGTGCCCATGGTGTGTGTGATGTGTGGGTTGATCTGATTTTGGGTTGGATTTTGGCTATTTTAATTTTGGGTGTTCTTTTATGCTATCATTCCTTGAAAGATCTAAGATTGGGGTGGGGGAATGTATGTTTGGGGTCCCATTTGATTTTGCATGGCTTGGGGGACCAATGGTAAAGATTATGGTTCCACTTGTTGTGATATCAATGGCACATTTTGACCTTGATTCAATTGATTGGTTGATGGGGTTTGTGATCAAGTTTTTCTTTAATTTGGATTGATGATAGATGGGGCTGATGTGTTTTATGGATTGAATTAAGTAGTTTGGGTAACCAATTGTTTCAATGTATCAGTGGGATTATTCGAGCCACTTGTTAAGGGTTGACCTCGCATGAGGGTGTTAACTTACCCTTG
>VDFB02281492.1:115265620-115282228 GCA_007258455.2 Sequoia sempervirens
AAAAATTCTTGCTATATCGCAGGGCTCCATCACATACACTATGGGCTAGTGGTAAAGAATTAAAAATAATATTTTTTCTCCACCATACCATGGGGCTCCATCACGTACATTGTAGGCTGGCAATAAAGAATTAAAAACATTAAAAAGGAATTTATATTTGCAAACTAGAGTTTTTTTCTAATTTATCCCCTATCACAGAGCTCCATCATATACACTATTCACTAGTGGTAAAGAATTAAAAATAATGATTTTTCCCCGCTATACCATGGGGCTCCATCATGTACACTTTGAGCGATAAAGAATTTAAAAACAAATCTATATTACAAAAATAAAATTTACTATTATATTGTTTACTATTATATTAAATATAAGTATGCTTATATTTACTATTATATTTAAATTTAAAAATATATAGATTATTATTTATAATTTACTATTATAGATATATTTCAATACAAAAAATATATATAATAGTATATATAGGTTATATTACTACTATTATAATATTTAAGAATATAATAGAATCAAAATAGTAAAAATAGTAGTAAATATAATCATGCTTATATTTAATATTTTGTATTCTAACCTATATATACTATTATATATAATTATATAATTTAATTTGTATAATATAAAATATATAATATATTAATTATATTTTGTATTAAATAAGAATATAATAGTTATTAATTAATAATTATAAAATTTATATATATATAATAGTTTTGTTAGAGAATATAATATATAATAATAATTAATAATATAATTATATATTTATAATTATTTTTTTATTATATAAAATTTAATATATACTTAATTACATAGGATAAAGGATGTTTTATTTATATATACATATTTGAATTTTAAAAATATAATAAAATTTTAAAAATTCTATTTTAATATAAAAATATTCAAATGTTTAGTATAAAAATATTAAAAAATTTAATGAAAATTTAATTAATTTAGTTTAAATATTAAAATATTAATATCTTTAATATCAATTGATTGGATTTATAAATTTTAAGTTCAATATTAATAAATCAAACATACATTTAAAATCTAAATGTGCTCATTATTAGGATCTTTGCTGTAATTTTTATTTTAATAAACATACTCTTAAACCCTCATTGAAATCATATTTTTAGCTACAATTTTACAAATTGGAGGAATGAACAGTTAATACCAGTGAGACAAGTTTGGAGGAGTGGAAACCAATAGTGGTGAGTAACAAGTGGTGGGGAAAAAAGTAAAAAGCGAGAAAAATAGTTGAAAAAATGCCAAAAAAATAATGAACGGTTGACATCCGAACATCCAAAAAATGGCAAAAAATGATGAATAGATGAGATTCGTTTAATTGCATTGAAATAAATTTCAAGTCCATTTCAAAATGGGCACCTAATTTTCTTGGCGGTAGGTGCTTAAAAAATATTATTTATGTCCATTTTTTTCTTGGGGCACTAGTAGTTGATCCAAACTCGTGCAAATTGACATCACTTGAAAATCCTTGCTCACTGTCCCAAGGACACCCAATTGCTATGCAGGGGCTCTTTTGCAGTCTTTGAATGGTCTTGGTATTGGACGCATTGCAAGAAATGGGTTGGCACTAGTAGTTGCTCTATTTGTTTTTCATGTTATTATCTAATATGCTTTGTTTGTTTTTCACATGTTATTACTTTCTTTTTTATATTTCAATGTTTCATAAATCTTTTTAAAATATTAACAAATTTTGAGTTCTTAGATTCTGTATTCATAAATACATAAGAGTTAAATATCCAATCTATTTATACTAATAACCTCCTTTGGATGGATTGTAAAATTTAATTTTTAATTGTGGAAAGGTACATAGCAAGGAGAAAATGCAAAACCAATGCCTTACTCTACCATAGAATAAGCAAATTTTAAATGCAGGAATAAAGACCTTATTCTACATAGAATTAGGAGCCTTGATCAAGAGTGTATTCCATTACATAAGATTTTAAGATGGTATAAAACAAGTAAAAAGAAACTTTCAAGCTTTGTTTACACATTTTATATATAGCAACCCTTTCTATTATTTTCTTGCATACTAATATACCCCATTTTCATTTGCAACAAAATATCCAACACAAGATATTGTTTCACATACTTTTCCATTAATCTAATGCATTTATAGCCTACCCCATGTGCAATAGTGGAATCATTGAAGACATGCATTCACAGCAATGACTTTTTAGCTTTAGTTTTAGTTTTTTCAATTTTAAAAGCATAATAAATCAGTAGTTTGTATACTACAAAATATTCTTTGTTTTAAGTTTTGTTTTATTAGATTTATTAGCTTTATTTTTTTCCCTTCATCTAATCTTCTTTCTTTATTCATACAACCTATTCGTTGTCTTCAAAACTCTATATATAGAGTTCTTTGTAACATATTTTATATATAGTTTGAATATATAGCGAATTATTTTCCAACACTATTGTTTCAGTCTTTTGAGCATATTTGTTGAAGTTTTATGATTGTTTTAGTTTAATTTTTCTAATATAACATAAGAGCTTTAAACTTTTATATGTTTCAATCACAACAAAATTTCAATGACAACTTTCGTTGGTTTGCACTTTTATAGACTAATTATTGTAATAGAATTCTCCAAACATAGGAGTTTACATACACATCTAAAAGTATTAATTAATAAATGACTAAATAAATGAATACCATGACTAAATAAATGAATACCATGACTAAATAAATAACCAATTGACAACAATCAATGACTAAATTAATGACTAAATATACTACCAAATTGATCAATCAAAATAACCAATAAATGCCTAAAAATGGTTTAGTCATGAATTTGGTCACGTTATAAATGACTGAAAATAAACTACTAATGGTCATGTGACCAAGCTTAGTCATTTATATGCAATTTTTAGTAGTTTTTTTAGTCATTTATTGTTGTTTATGCACTAGTGAAGGAAAACCCCTATCCACTAAAAAGTCAACATTTCTCTCTCTCTACATGTGTGATTATTGTAACTAAGGGTAAATTTAGGATTAGATTCAATGTTAGCAAATCAATGAAGACAATAAACCCAAAGCAATTACAAAATACAATGGAAGTAAACAAAAGAACGATTATACCAGAAAACTGCCAAGACCTCCATGATTCACTTTTGTAACACCTTCTAGCTTGCTGGTTGATGTGTTGCCCACAGATTCATCATGCGAGCAATCTGAAATAAAAGTCTAAGTCCTACACCAAGCTTTGAAGGATTTGATCGATGCCTAAATGCCTAAGACAATATGAGTGAAATGCCTATGCCTAAATATGCCAAGACTAAATGAAGTAAGATGACAAATGCTATGATGTCTAATGTCTAAAATCCAATGCCTCCTTATGTCTAAAATCCAAAATGCCTCTTTCTTGTAAAAAATGAGAAGAAAATGGCATTTTATAGAAAATACCATTTTGAATGGATGGATGAGATTGAATGTCAATAAGATGTTTTAATCAATGGCCAAAATTGAAAGTTGTAGTATGGACTAGGGTTAGGTCAAAATTAGGGCAATGACAAGAAATGAAGGGTTAAGATTGAATTACGGGATAACTCAATCAAGGGATAAAATTGAATGAGATGTCAAGAGATAAGATTTGATGTGGAAGATAAGATTGGCATAGACAAAGAGGTGATAGGAGAAATTAAATAATAATAATTATTTAATTTAGGTGGCCAATGAATAATTAAATAATAAAGATATTATTTAATTATAGAGGAATGTGACAAAAGCAATCATTTTGAATTAAGTAATGATTTAATTCAAAATTCAAGAGTGGACCAAATTAAATAAATAAAATTTATTTAATTTATGAGAGAAAAGACTAATGAATAATTAAATAATTATTTAATTATTTAATTATGGTGGAAGTTGGATAAAAATTAAATAAATAAGAATTTATTTAATTTTTAGAAAGAAAACTTAATTAGTGACGTAATTAAATAAATAAAATTTATTTAATTAATCAGGGAGGAATAAAGATAGAAAATGAATTAATTAAATAATTAAAATTATTTAATTAATAGAAGAATTATGACTTTAGAAAATAATCAAATAATTAAAAATTATTTAATTATGAAGAATGAAAGGGGAAATGATGGAGAATTTAGAAATCGCAAACCTAGGACAATTTTTAGTGTCTACATTTTGCCCCTCTTTGTCAAAATGTAGCATGTCACATTGTGACAAAGAAAATAAGTCAAAAATATGCCCTAGTGCAAAATAAGAGGAGGGTTATAGTATGCCCCCTCGAGAGGAGAGATGGGTTCCAAGAACATGGTTGTGCTCTCGAAATGGACTAGAAGACTAGAATATGAAGAGACAAAGGAATGTTAGTGCAAAAGATATGGATGATGAAGATGCAGACTAGATGAAAGAATCCTTCAAAACTTGCAGTAGGACTGTAATATTTATTGCTCTTAATCATCATTGGGCTGTAAAAATGACACAAATGGACAACAAACACCATGATATGACATAGACCAAGGTGTGCAAGGTCATCCACTTGAAAAAAATATAGTCGTAGACAAGGATGATAATGACTCATACTAAGAGTGTGATTGCCCCAATCTTTTTGCCATAATCAACCACAAGCAGAAAAAGACAAAGACAAATCATGAAATGTCGTTTCTTCTCTAAATCCTATTTCTAGGACATCCTTGAGAAACTAGCAACATGATTGAAAAAATACACAAATAAAGTCCTTATCATGATATATCATTTTTCTAAATCCCAGAATCAGGACCTTGCTGAGAAACTAGTAGTCATGTGTGTTAATCGTCATGATACATCGCTGCTTCTCTAAATCCTGTTAGTGAGATCTTGCTGAAAAACTAGTAACATGCTAAAATCCAATAGATAAATGTCTAATGTTTTTCAAGTGCGTCCGGATATCTATTGTTCTGATGTGATAATAATGAGATGCCAGAGTGTCAAAGCTTTGATGATGCCCAGATGACAAATGTCGAGAATTGTCGAATTTAGGAAGGACACATCCTGAATAAAGTTGATGTCAAGAGGATTGATTCCCTAAATGTCAAGGGGGATTCCTCCAAATACCATGTGATAGTGATAATGACGATGCCTAGGAAGGACACATCCTAAGGCATAAATGATGGAGTTGGTTCTTCATAAGGACACATCTGAATAATACTGATGCCAAGAGGAGTGATCCTTAGATGTCAGGAGGATCCCTCAAAATGTTGAATGACAGTGACAATTTCTAGGAAGGACACATCCTAAGGCATGAATAATAGAGGTTACCTTTCAGAAGGACACATCTGAAGGCACTGATACGATTGTCATGTTTGAATAAGTGATTGTCATACTTTGTTTTAATGATTAATTTTTACCCACTAGGGAATGATTTGCTCTGTCTTAAAAACCTTTCGACATGTATGCCAGTGTGGTGCCATGAACCCTAATGGACTGAGCTAGTGCAGCATCAGGGGCTCATCGACAGATGGCCTTGCCTACATCATAGACTTAGAGACCTCGTAGTTCGACATGACTTTGTATTGATGACCAAAGATTGTGCCATGATTTTATTTTGACAAACCTAATAGGACTAACCTAATGTCTCGAGGACTCGAAAATGAGTCTTTCCTATGTACCAAATGTGTAGAGACAACGTAGTTTAGACAATGACATGGACTGACTGACATGACTGAGTTTGACTCCATGTTTAAGATTTTGACATTGATTTGGATATTTTTTGTGTTTTTCTTTAGGACGTTTTATGATTTTTAGGTTTTTCTTCAAGACATTTTATGATGTTTTTGGTCTTTCTTTAGGACTTTTTATGATGTTTTTGTCTTTTTTTAGGACTTTTTATGATGTTTTTGTCTATTTTTTAGGACCTTTTATGGTGTTTTTGGTCTTTCTTTAGGACATTTTATGATTTATTTGGATTTTGACGTTTAAGAGGATTGTGGAAAATGCATATGATTGATGTGTACACATGAGAATCCAAGGACAAACATGATTGTGCCCCTAGTCAAGCTGAATACCAATTGACAGGTGATGACAATGTTTTTTGACATGGGAAGGACACATCCTGAAACAGCATGAGGACGATGACGATAATGTGATGAAAGTATGGAGGTCTTCGGCCGGGCTAGGGAATGCAATCAAGTAAAATTTTGGATAATGTTCTTTTATGGATTAAACTCATTGCATTTGGAATGACTTGGTTAGGACTAGATGGGATGATGATTATCCTTAGACCGTTTGACAAGGGAAAGCCAAGATAGGTGACATGCATGAAAGGATGAGAGGTGGCCTTGGTAAAAGATAGGAACATGAGACTAAGGGAATTGTCATATGATTTTCAAGGACTATGTCGTATAAGGCAATAAGACTATGACACTCAATGACATGATGTTTCGTGAATCGTGTATGACCGAAGGATAGACATGTCAAGAGTTTTCCCAAAGCATGATTTATGTGTGCCAGTTTTATGTCAAGACCAAAGTAAGTGGGAAAAATGCATGGAAATGATAGGGATTAGATGGACGTCAATGTCATGAGGAAGGCATGGGAAAATGAGATGACTTGCCCCCAAGTATAAAATTCCACATAGATGATTTATTTTACACATGACGCCTGTTTGCCAGGTTTTCATCATGGTATCTATCCAGGCACCTGTTTGCTAGGTTTTCACCATTTGGATGAATTTTTTTCTCTTTACTATTTTTTAGACTTTTTTTTTTTGGTGTCACCATGACGCCTGTTTGCCAAGTTTTCATCAGGGTGACGATGTTTTACATTTTTCAAATTTTTTTTTCTATTTTTGATTTTGTGGATAGCTTGGATGCTTTTAGATGACCACTGCCTATTCTAAATTCACTGACGATGTCGGTGTAGAGACTGGTGCCATTATATGCCAATAACGACCTTGTTGAAGGAGTTGTCTTGTCTGGATCATAGCACTTGCATACAACTAATCAATGGCATTGTGGTCCTTTCTGATACTAGAGTTGGCCTTATTAGAATACTCACATTGTGATAGAGTGCCATGAGAGTCCTTGCGGTAAAGAGTTGCTGCCAAGATGTGATGGATTTGTGACGTGGGATCTTTGGACTTTAGATGAGACATCTGTAGGGTGATGACGAATGATGGTAGATGTGGAAATATTGTTTGGACGTTTGGATGAATGACTTTTTATTTTCCAAACTTGGGATGGTGGATGATGGATTTTAGAGGGATGGAATTTGGAGCCAACACCTTTAGATGCCTTGCTTGATGACTGTTTTGAAGGAGGTGGACATGTGTTATATGTGGGAGTCCTCTTGGCTTGTGAATCCATATTGTGATTGACTTTTGTATTTGATTTGGTGTCTTTGTTTGATCCATCTTTCTTTGGGATCCATTTTAATTTCATTTGTCCACTTGTCCTTTTGTTTGATTCAATGGCCTTTGACAATTGATTTTGATCTTTTGATTGGTATGTATTTTGTCTTTGTTGGTTCCAAAGGGAAGGTTTATTTATGATGGAATGATGGTTCATGGTGTGGGTGGAGGGGGTGTTGGCAGCAATCTTATGACAAGGATTTCTCATGGAATCCATTTTGATGTTTGTATTTGACAAAGTTTCCCCCAATATCGAGGAGGTACCACTGACATCGTTTGATTTACTAACTGAGGAATAACCAAGACCTTGATGTTTGTAATTTGCCTGAAGCTGTATTGGTTCTAGAATTCCTTGCTCATGTATGCCTAGTCCTTTGCCTTGATATTGTACACTTTGAAAAATTCTATTTGGGATGGGGTATTTGTTGTTGTGAAAGCAACATGCTAACCCATCATTTGGTATGTGGATACTATCACTTGTAATATTTTCGTCTGCAAGAAAGCCTGTTCTGACAAAGATAGATGACTCCAGTTGATAAAGTGTCTTAGCTTCATTGTCTTGTTGGACATATTCCTGATTAATATTTTTGGTCTTCTCTTGTGACATTTCAGGTTCAAATGATTCTATTGGTGCTTCCAAGTCAGTGTCGAAGCCATCATTATGGTCAACGTCATAGAGTCTAGTAAATTCAGCTATAGCTTGATCATTTTCAAATGTGTCCATATTCAAATACTCTTGTGCTTGAGGACTATCATCTATGTGTGTCATGGAGGAAAGTGTCTCATTTTGGAAAGTTTCAATAGTCAAGGCCTGTATAGGATTGGAAAGTGTTTGATCACGAATGGCGTAAAGGTTAAGGAGTGAATCGTTTTGGATTTCTTGGTCAATGGTAGGGTCTTGGTAAAGGATGGGGTTGTCATGGATTGGTGTGTTGTGGATGTCATGATTGTCTTGAAGGACTTCTTGAATGGACTTTAAGATAGGTTCATGGGATGGGCTACCTTGTTCTTGACATGAGGGTGACATTATAAGGTCATTCTTTGGGCTTTCATTTTGACATGTATCCTCAAGTTTATTAAATGGGATTTGACTTTGAGCAATGATAGAATTTTCATGACTAGATGTGGCTTGTGAGGGGATGACTTGAAAAGGATTAATGAATGATGGACTAGGATAGGATGTGGGGACTTGGACTGGACTAGTATGTGAAGGACTAGAATATGACATGGGTACTTGCATTGGACTAGTATGTGAAGGACAAGGGTATGACGTGGAGACTTGGACCAGATATGACATGGAGTCTTCAACTGGATTGGTGTAGGTTTGATTGAAATAGGACATGGAGACTTGGACTGGATCAATATGGTATGATGTGGGGGCTTGACATGAGTTGGTAGATGGTTGATAAGGGATGCAACTTGGACAGGATTAATAGGAAGGACTAGCATAGGATGTGGAGGTTTGGAATGGACTAGTTGATAGTTGGCTTCCCTTGTCAAGGTTAGGATAAGGGTGATAAGTGGACGTTTGTTGTGAATTACTGGTAGGATTTATGTCAAGTGATTGTTGATGGTGAGGGTAGATGGATGGAGGTGGCAAAGTATTTATGTCAAATCCTCATGGTAACTTAGCCCCTTGGTCCAAAAGCATGGCTAGATACCTTTGAGGGTCGCGTAAGACTAAGTTTTCTACAAAGGAGACTATATCAAGATTTTGTGATGCAGCTTCTAAGTCTTCTCCATATACTAGTCCATTTTGGTCTCTTTGTATGAATGGTTCAGAAGATTTTTGTGATGAAGATGGCATGTTCATGGAAGATTGCATGTTCATGTTGTGAAATGGGTCAGAAAAAGTCCAATGTTGGTTTGTGTCATAAGTGTTATTATCGATGTTGGGATTGAAATCTTGTCCAAAGTTTTCCATTTGTCCTCTTTGTCTCTGAAGCCTAGTCTCAACAATAAAAAGGGATTGCTCAGATAAGGATGAATGAGAATGAAAACTAAATGTGAGGATGATGACAACCTATGTTTTTTGGATTTTCGATAAGGATGAAAATGCAAGACTATGTTTCCTTAAATGTCGACTAGGATGACTAGGTGATGATAACGTTTGTCTAAGGAAATGATTGATGCAAGGTGATAAACTTGTCAAGAAAGGTTACCAAATGCCAAGGTGACAATGAAGATGTTGACTAAGGAAAATGACCAATGCCAAGTCTAGATGCCAAATGAGGACTATGATGGACAATGCAAAGTCTAAGTTCAAAATGAGGACTGAGATTTTTTTTGATGTTTTGTTGAAAAGTCTGAGTTGTCTAAGGTCAATTGTTTGTGTCCAGATTTGTGAATGTTGTGTATATTGTTTGAAAATCTAGAAAGCACTTGAAAAGCACAATGTTTTGAATGTAAGCAAGTGCACATAAGACAAGTACAATCATAGGTTAGGCTAGGACAATATTCGCTAGATTCCACGTGGGTTTCCCCAACTGCATATCTATAGCATGTGAATTCAGAAGCTTGGCTACACAGGCTCCCCCTTACAATGCACTCTCTTTTCAGGCCAACCAAGCTTCCAACCCCCATGAAACTCCCATGGCAGATTGATCACCTCTACTACAGACTACAAAAGTGTGGATGCCTTCACACTGACCGGTGCTACGCTAGCAAATAGAAGGTTTTTGGCTTACTACACAAAGGTGTTTAGTTTGGAACCCCCGTTCGAGTGGCCATACATGGGGCAAGAGATTAATCACCAATTAGGTGGCACTCCAGCCTTAAGAGGTTAAGCTCAACAGGGTTTATGGGAGTACTACTCTATCCGTATGACACATCCAAACTCGTAATCTTAGGTTTTTCCTTAAGATTCACATTTGTATACCAGTCGGGGGTAGCTTGACTTTAGCTCCATTTCTGGTTTGAGTTGCATTGGGGTGATGAAATCCCCAGGCAGGCCTAATTTATAGAGTTAGTAACCATTTCTCTTGCACCCAAGATCACCTGAAAGTGCAAGGGGAGAGGATACTCTGATATACTAAGTCGTGGGGTTAAAAACAAATAAAAATGGGTCTGATTTTCTGATCACCAAGTTTTCAGAAGGTGAGAGCATACTCACCTACCATTTTGTAAACACAATCAGACACTTGCAAACAAAATTCATTTTAGAGCACCAAAGGAAATGTTCCTAAATTAAAAAATGCAAACAAGTGGTTTGAGAAATAAATCTTTGACAAACATAGGTACAAAACCACATGTCAATAGTTTGAATATGTCTTTGACTATCGATCTGCAAAAATAGTTAGATGCATCATTTTTTCCACTTGATCCATTGTGTTCTTTGAAGTGTTTATTTTCTGCACATGCACAAAACCAACAACAAAACCTAACAAGATAATTGATCACTGCTATTAGAGGGTTAGCTAGTCAAGACAAATATGATTTTTAGAAACTTTTTTGATAGTAAAATGAAAAACATAGACAATAAAGAATGTCTAAAATCTCAAGAGGTTTCCAAAAATGTAAATAAATTAGAAATATTTTTTGTTTTGTACCTGAAATTAATTTTTTATGAAAAATCATAAATTTTTATAAAAAATACAAAACAGCTCCCAAATTTTTGATTTTTGGAATGGAGTCATCTGATGTCATCCCAAATCAATAAAAAAAAATTGTGATCATTTCTACAACCGTGCATGAGATATAAGCAACTAATTGCGAAACCCTAATTTTAAAAGATATGTTATTTGACTAATAATTTCGCATCCAAATTTAAAATATAAAGAATAGACCCCTATTAAAATTTAGAGATATTTCCAGAAATGTAAACATATCTAAAATTTTTGATAATTTTCTCTCAAAATTAATTTTTCATGAAAAACAGAAAAAAAATTATAAAAAAATAAAACTGATCCAAAAAATATTATTTTTGGAATGAAAGCCTCTGACATTATCCCCAATATGTAGAAAATATTTTGTTAGAAAATATGTAGCCATTTGAAAGTTATAGTCAAATATTTGGAAATTAGGGCTTTATCCACAATGATGTCAAACCTGCAACAAAAAGCAAACAAAACCTGCAACAAAAGAATCCAACTCCAAGATTTCTCAAAATGTGTTAAAATATGTTAGGTTCACTAATGTAACTAAGGGTAAATTTAGGATTAGATTCAAAGTTAGCAAATCAATGAAGACAATAAACCCAAAGAAATTACAAAATACAATGGAAGTAAACAAAAGAATGATTATACTAGAAAACCGCCAAGACCTCCATGATTCACTTTTGTAACACCTTCTAGCTTGCTGGTTGATGTGTTGCCCTCAGATTCATCATGCGAGCAATCTGAAATAAAAGTCCAAGTCCTACAACAAGCTTTGAAGGATTTGATCAATGCCTAAATGCCTAAGACAATATGAGTGAAATGCCTATGCCTAAATATGTCAAGACTAAATGAAGTAAGATGAAAAATGTTGCGATGTCTAATGTCTAAAATCCAATGCCTCCTTATGTCTAAAATCCAAAATGCCTCTTTCTTGTAAAAAATGAGAGGAAAATGACATTTTATAGAAAATGTCATTTTGAATGGAAAAATGAGATTGAATGTCAATAAGATGTTTTAATCAATGGCCAAAATTGAAAGTTGTAGTATGGACTAGGGTTAGGTCAAAATTAGGGCAATGACAAGAAATGAAGGGTTGAGATTGAATTATGAGATAATTCAATCAAGGGATAAAATCGAATGAGATGTCAAGAGATAAGATTTGATGTGGAAGATAAAATCGGCACATACAAAGAGGTGATAGGAGAAATTAAATAATAAAAATTATTTAATTTAGGTGGCCAATGAATAATTAAATAATAAAGATATTATTTAATTATAGAGGAATGTTACAAAAGCAATCATTTTGAATTAAGTAATGATTTAATTCAAAATTCAAGAGTGGACCAACTTAAATAAATAAAATTTATTTAATTTATGAGAGAAAAGACTAATGAATAATTAAATAATTATTTAATTATTTAATTATAGTGGAAGGTGGATAAAAATTAAATAAATAAGAATTTATTTAATTAATCAGGGAGGAATAAAGATAGAAAATGAATTAATCAAATAATTAAAATTATTTAATTAATAGAAGAATTATGACTTTAGAAAATAATTAAATAATTAAAAATTATTTAATTATGAAGAATGAAAAGGGAAATGATGGGGAATTTAGAAATCGTAAGCCTAGGATAATTTTTAGTGTCTAAAATTATAGATCTAGGTGTTTTGAGGTTTGAAGATCCTTTGAAGACAAAGTTGCTAGATTGAAGAAAGTTGTCAAAGTTGTCAAGAAGTTATCATCTTCACGGAAAGTCACCTACAAGTCAGAATTCAAGCTTTCAAACTTAGAGATTGGAAAGGAGAGAAGCTACCAAATATCACCAAAGGATACTAGAGTTTTGGAAAAACCCTAATAATAGGACTAAATTGCCACTTTGGGCATATGAGTCCTAGTATAACACTTTTTAGTTATTTTCTGTAGATCCTAGTTTACCAGTTGTAGATTCCAAATTCAGTCCAAAACCCTAAATTAGGAGTAAATCACCCAGCCTAGCATATGAGTCCCAATATGCATCAAAATTCATAATTTTGAGATTACAACCCTTATCTCAGATGCATCTCCATTTTTCCAGGTGTCCCTCTATCCATTGTCAATTTATTATTCTAGTTTTGAGTTTTATTTTCTAGGTTACATAGCTAGATTTGCATGTCACTTGTATTTCCTTCTTTCTAAGAATTTTATTAGTGGCGAACCCCCCTTTGTTAATCACACCCAAGAAGACCTTGTAGCAATATCTTCTCCTAATTCAATCATTAGGTTGAGATCTCTAGGGTTTCCTTGAATGAACTAAGAGTGAAATAGGAAGAGGATTGCCACCTCTTTGGTGTTCCATCTCCTAAAAGGTAGAGCACCACATTTCCTTGTGTTCATTTTGGTGAACCCAACCTTTGGACACCTTTATTTCTGATTTGGAGAGCATCGTAGTCCTAGATCTAGCTTACATTAGCTCTACATTAGATCTTGCATTATTTAATTTATATTTAGTACTTCTACACATTGCATTAGGGTATGTGCAAGATCATGATGGGCCAAAAAATGGCGATATGATGGGTATGTGTAGGGTATGTGGCTGACCACTTTTCTTTACCAAAAATTGATGAAATGAAAAAGGTTTTTAAAGGGGATTCTCAACTTTCTACCAATATAAATTATGCTTTACTTTGAATTTAATAAATAATTTTTGTTCATTTTCTATTTGAATTATGACTAAAGTCCTAATTGATAAGGTAATTGAATTTTTTTTATAGTTTTCAAACAGTATAACATTTTTTGAATTCGAAGCATGCATCACATTTTATGCTTCACATACTATAGGAGTAAAAAAAATGAACTTCATGAAGTTTTGATGATTATGTGGTCGCACATATGAGTTTTTATATTTTTAAAAAGTTGTAATAAAAAATCATAATTAATTATTTACTTGAAAAAAATTATAAAAAAATATGCATCACATTCGGACATGATTCCTCTATTTATATCTAAACTATTATAAAAAAAATTTATCATTTTATTGTGGTTAGGGTGGTCAGACAGACACCTACTTCTTATTTTTTCCTTGAAATTTAAGTGCTACTCAAGACTGGTAAATTTCAAATTTTCACCAAATAGATTTTTTTTTTAAAATAAACCTAGTAATTTAGAAACTACATTTAATTTGCTACAGATTCTTTTCTTACATATTTTGAAATAATATAGATAACTTATTCAAATTTTTATGTCAAGTTTTCTAACTCTGATTTTTCTGAATTTTATCACCACTTAAGGGCCTATTTTTTCCATGATCCCACACATACCCATTAGTGAAAAGTGCATATAGGTTGCATTTTTTCATCGTGGATCATTCAAACTCATTGAAAATTTGTAATTGCACACATTCAAGGTGAAATACAAACTAGAAACCTTAAACACAACTCAAATTTTTTTGAATTTGGTGTAAAAACCCTAAATGGGACTCATTTTCCCATCTGGGAAATTTATTCCTTGTATAGGTGTTTTTCCTAGATTTCTAGGAATTTTGTGATGTTTATTTTTCACTATTTGAACTTTCAAAAAACCCTAACTAGGACTCATTTTCCCATCTAGGCAATTTTTTCCTAGATCAAACCTAAAACTTCCTTTTATAGCACTAAAAAATTTATTTATGTTCTTTTGTTTGTTGTTATCATATATCTATTTCAGTTTGTTGAGTTTTTGTTTCATTCATTTCATTAGATCTAGCTTAATTTGATTAATTTTTTACATTGCTTAATTTTAAAATTGCATTTACACATTTCATTCTAGGTCATTGTGTTGCATTTTAAGTCTATTTCAATTTTGAGTTTCTATAGATTACTTTTCACAAATGTTAGTATCCATATTTTCCAAGTTTGCAAAGAAAATGTTCATTAATAAGCATGTTAGTCATTCATTCAATACATTTCCTAGTTATGAGAGTCTCTTAGTGAAAGAAAGTGAAAATTTTGATGCTTTCCAATTAAATATAGACCCCCTCCTATCTATCCTATTTGTGGGAATGATGTGATAAAATAAGATGCAAGAATAGACAATCATGGTAATCACATTTTTTTTCTCTTGATATCTCTCCTATTAGTAATGAAGGTATCTTGGTGAAAGAAGATGCAATCATTGATAATCATGAAATTATTTTTTTTCCTTCTCCTCATCTCCCTTGGGAAGACATTATAGCACAAGAGAATGAGATCATAGACACATTTCTAAACATCACCTAACCTAGTTTCCATTCATCCCCTGCTTGTGAAAATGTTTTAGTGAAAGAGGATGAAATTGTAGATAAACATGACAATCACATTTGTTCTTTTCCTAGTATCTCTCCTAGTTGTAAAGAAGATATTTTGGTGTTAACAAATCAAACCAATGAGAGTCATGAGAATCTTATGTTTCTCTCTTCCCCTAGGAAAAACATTATTAAACAAGAGAATTTCATCATTGATAAGCAAGAAAATACAACCATTGACAACTCCTTTAGTTGTGGTGAAGTCATTTTAGAAGAAGCAACCTTGGAATGTCATGAACATCTAGTGTATAGCTCTCCTAAAAATTCTCCTACTAGTGTAGATATCATGGTGCAAGAGAATGATGGAACTAATGCATGTCTTTCAAATAATAGTAATGTGGCTTCCTTAGATGAAGATGATGAGGTAACATTAGATTCCCCTCCACCAAGAGATTATGAAAATAAGGATTTATAAGTGTGTTAAGGTTCTAAACATTAGAAATCCCTTGAGTCCTTTAATTCTTAGACCTCCTAAAAATCCTTTAATTATTGACCACCCAAGCCTCAACTTACCCTCTATCCACCCACAAAATGACAAAAAACTCAAACGCAAACCTGTCCTCATCCTCAAACCACCTAAGAATAATGTTTCACAAAAATCAAACTATAACACCGTTGCTCATACATATAATACTAGAAATAATTTGCAACCAAGAAAAACACCTTCAAAGCCCTCCCATTTCCTAACCCTATCTTGCCTAGTCCTCCCCATTTTCCTTTACAAAGTGGAAAGGAGTATGATCTTGTTGAACAACTTAAGAACACTCCTGCTAAGATATCACTATGGGACCTAATTCAAGCCTCCCCTTATTATCATAACATGATTCAAAGTCCCTTACAACAAGTTCCTCCCCCCTAATGTGTAATCAAATGATGTTCCAACCCAAATTCAAGCTATAACTTCAGTCAACTTAGACATTCCTTTCCATCACTTGATGAGTTACCTTCGCTAGAAGTTCAAAAAAATAATGAAGCTTTCATGATAATAGCTATATATAATAGGATTGGGATAAAAAGAACCTTTGTTGACAATGGATCAACCCTTAACATGCGTAGCATAAACCTTTTGGACAAGATTTAAGCAGACAAAATCCAAATACAAACTTTCTTTATCTATTAGTGGGTTGGATAATGTGGGAAAATGACCTCTTGGTATAATCACATTACCTATTATAGTTGGGAAGGTAACATTACAAACCCTGATCCATGTTATGCCTCATGATTTTTCATATAATCTTATTTTAGGTAGGACATGGATTAATGAGATGAATATGGTGCCTTCTACTCTAACATCATAAAATGAAGTATTTCTACAACAACAAAGTGTAC
>VDFB02281492.1:115282328-115338670 GCA_007258455.2 Sequoia sempervirens
ACAGACATTTACAAGCAGAAAAGCGGATCGGGGAGACCCAAAAATTGTCACGCCGATACAGACTATGATGTGAAAAATGCAAGACCCAATAGAAATAATGCAAAATGTAAGTAGAATGTCATGATGGAAGGGAAGATGTGCCTATGATAGGACTCATAAAGACAGGGTGAAAATTTGTGAAATCAGGCAGAAATTTACAGTCCCAATAGAAGGTTCATATTTGTCTACATTTGAGAGCATTCATTTGCTTCTTTATTCTGCTATTCTCTGTTGCATATCCCCCCTTGGGAGATTTTGGGGCATATGGCTCTCAGGTTGTCTTTGACTATTTGTAGTGGCATGGTAACAAGAACTATCTGGTTTCCAGACATCTTTTGTTGGCCTCCTCCTCTGAAGGATCCCTTATATGAATTCTACTAATAGGATGACTTTCCTTCACCATAGGCTTGTGTAGTCTACTTTAGAGGCATTTATTTCTATCATTTGATAATTACCAACTCATGAGAAAAAGTCTACATGAGACTCTTCATGTCGCTAATATCTTCCATGATTAAGGAAGAGCCCGACGAGCTTCTTTGAGTGACGGGATACATGTACATAGACGGTGGTGTAGCTGACGTCAATTGTGTAGCAAAAGTACTTAGAGTAGCTTATTCTCAAAGGCCACCAAATATTTCTACAAATACCAACATTAGAGGTTAGGGTGGAAGCTTCCTCACATCAATTAGACTATTCTCCATGTGTACATCCACATCATATGCATTGGGTAAGATATCCCCTCTGATGGAGGTTATTGTAATTGCAATGTCCAAATTAAGAGCCTTCAGATAGAACACAAATGCCATCGTGGCTTAGGGTCGAGCAGTCATTGGGATCCTTTGCTAGGTCTTATGAAACCTAGTGTTAAAATCACTCATGGCCTCTTGAAGAGCTCTCTTGATGGTGATTAGTTGTTGCATTAATGAAGAGTGGTCTTCTTTCTCTGAGAAGTGTTCGAAAAACCATTCTTTGAGTTGATCCCAGGAGATGATAGAGCCTAAGGCTAAATATTGATACCAATCTTGGGCCTTTCCTTTGAAAGAGGCAACTAATAGCCTCAAAGTGATTCTCTCCTCCATTATGTTATGTACCCAATGGGCTCGCCAAGACCATATAGAGAATTCAATCGTTATGTCGAAAGGGTCCCTTATTTATCTCATGTGTCGCTATGACATTATGATATCAGGGAGACATCATGTAGAACACCCCGTGTTTCACTGAAAGCCCTTCATTAGACATCGTTGGCAAGACTTGTTGAGATCTCTATGAGATTTCACTGAGGCCCCGAACCTTTGCCGAAATGTCATTCCTTCCACTGCCAGTCGGTGAGACGAAAGATAATCGCTAGGACATTCCGTCGAAAACTCCAAGCTCCACCGATGAATCCTCATAAGCGCAAGTCGGTGAGACTCGACCCATTCGGGGAGACCTCACACTGGTGAAAATACTTATGGTGATATAGCTTTCCTCCTTTGCCGAAACAAGATGAAAGTCATGTTGATAATTGCCAGTGAGTAAAATCCATTCGCCATGACATAGGAAATGTCTTATCGATAGGTAACACAGACATTTACAAGCAGAAAAGCGGATCGGGGAGACCCAAAAATTGTCACGCCGATACAGACTATGATGTGAAAAATGCAAGACCTGATAGAAATAATGCAAAATGTAAGAAAAATTTCATGATGGAAGGGAAGATATGCTTACGATAAGGACTCATAAGGGACTTAGGGAGATGAAAATTTGTGAAATCAGGCAGAAATTTACAGTCCCAATAGAAGGTTCATATTTGTCTACATTTGAGAGCATTCATTTGCTTCTTTATTCTGCTATTCTCTGTTGCATATCCCCCCTTGGGAGATTTTGGGGCATATGGCTCTCAGGTTGTCTTTGACTATTTTTAGTGGCATGGTAATAAGAACTATCTGGTTTCTAGACATCTTTTGTTGGCCTCCTCCTCTGAAGGATCCCTTATATGGATTCTACTAATAGGATGACTTTCCTTCACCATAGGCTTGTGTAGTCTACTTTAGAGGCATTTATTTCTATCATTTGATAATTACCAACGTGGTTCACCCAATTCTGGGCTACATCCACCAAACCGCAGCCATCCAACACTTTTATTATCCAGTGTAAAACCTCTTACAATCTTGCGAATAATCGCATTTTTCATCATACAGTAATACCCATCCGAACCCCTTTTTTACCAAGCTTAGAAGCTTCCAGATTTTTAGGTTCTACAAAATCAGATTTTTCTTTTTTTCATTGAAGCGAGGGCGGGGGGCCAGGGTGTACAGTATACCATGGGCTATACAGTATAGCATGATCAGCCGCCACATACCAACACATCCACCTCATATGCGTTGGGTAAGATATCCCCTCTGATGGAGGTTATCGTAATTGCAATGTTCAAATTGAGAGCCTTTAGATAGAACACAAATGCCATCATGGCTTAGGGTCGAGCAGTCATTGGGATCCTTTGCTAGGTCTTATGAAACCTATAATTAAAATCACTCATGGCCTCTTGAAGAGCTCTCTTGATGGTGATTAGTTGTTGCATTAATGAAGAGTGGTCTCCTTTCTCTAAGAAGTGTTCAAAAAACCATTCTTTGAGTTGATCCCAGGAGATGATAGAGCCTAAGGCTAAATATTGATACCAATCTTGGGCCTTTCCTTTGAAAGAGGCAACTAACAACCTCAAAGTGATTCTCTCCTCCATTATGTTATGTACCCTACATACCTTTGCTATATATTGAAGGTGTTCATAAGGGGTTTTAAAGTCTTCTCTAGAGAATTTCATAATAGCCTTGAGGACATTAGTGGGTATGTCATGCCATACATTTGGGGGTGTGGGTGGATGTAGTAGACTACCACTATCCCAAGTTATGAAATTTCTAGGAGCAGGTGGATGTACATGAGCGATAGAGAAAAAATTCCTATGAATTGGGTATATAGGTATTTTGATTTGGAAGGTTTTAAGCCTTTGGGTGGAGTAGATAAGGCTCTGGATATTGGGCTCTTTATTCTTTCTCTATTGCTCCTTATAGGTGATACCGAGCTTGTAAGTCTCCTTCTCCTAGGTCTCGCAGTAGGTAACTAAAAGTACTATAAGTGACCTCTTGACGATGCTCTTGTTTGGACTCTAGCCATGAAACTTCTAGTTTCCTTCCATAGCCCTATTTAAGAAATATCTCTGACTTCTAATTAGGTGTTCAGAAAACTTCTTGTCCCATTCGGTGTGCCAGAAAAAGAACTATTGATCATCAAAGCTTGCACCTCTCTAACAGTCTTAGGAGAAGTTTAGTGAGTAGGCGACCAATTTGTGCCTCACTGAATACCACTAGGATTTTTTATAGAAAGTTAGATCTTCTTTGGAGTTTGGGGAAAAGGTTAGAAGGAAACGCAAATATAAAACATAAAAAATGGTGATGCACCAACGCTTTTACAAAATTTCAAACCCAACCATTCCTATGATTGATATAATTAGACAAAGAAGGAAATGACCTTTCATTGTTGGAAGGAAAATGAACAACAAAAGCTAACAACAAGCACAATGCAGACTTTCAAATCTTTCTGCAAGTGGTGGTCATTAAGGACCAATCAAACATAAAGATTTCTAACGGTAACAGAAAAAAAATTAGAAATTACATGAACTCTCCCTCCTAATACAACATAATATGATAAAACAATAATCTTTTAGAAAAATAAAGAATTCCAATGACATAATCCAATTTTCATACAATATGGAAATCAGCTACTTAAACTATTCAAATTCAGCTTACAAGACATAGTGTTTCATTCAGAACGAAAATATAAAGAAATAAAGCTTGATAAAGGCCATACATGCATAGTCTTAGTGATTTCTTCTCAATAATTCATGCTTTAAATATCAAATGAACTTTAAAATAGAGGTCGGATGCCAATCCAACAATAGTTTAAGCTTTAAAAGATATAACATGCCAGAGAAAAGTAGTTCTACAACTTTACTCCTAAAAATAATTCTATATCCTAAGAAAACTAAAGAAAATTTTCCTTGACAAAGGAAACTAAAACTTGGAATCCAACCCTTCATTCTATTGTCGCCTCTCTTTTATAGCTACAAAAAGAAGAAAAAATTGCCACAATAGACTAGTAATCACTTCCAAGTGTTGGCTTTTGATAGCACATGATCTGATCATAGATCCTTGATTAGGTCACAACAATCTTTGCTCATCAATTCCGAGCTTCCACATTAAATTTTGTTAGATATTTAGCAAAGATAGAGGTCTATAAAATATCAAATCCTAGAAACAAATCTTGGAAAAAAGGTCTAGTTGACCAATCACATCACCCAAAGGCACCAATTCAAAGCTTCCTTCCCAAAAACCAAGAAAAGAGAAAGTCTAGCAAGCTTTGACAAACTCCCAAAATATATCACTATATAAGAAGTGCAATCTGCCTACAATGAAGAGATGGTGTGTCAATCAGGTGGAAACTTTCGAGCTCATGAATATATCTCCTTAGAAAATCTTTGACAAGCCAACACGTGTCTCAACTCTCTCTCAAAAGGAAGGTGAAAAATTAAATTTGTGCAGCCACCATATGGTGCATTGTACACCTTTTTGATAACTCTACTTGAGCGTGGGCACATCCGAAACTGAGAAAATTAAACAAGCCAAAAATAAAAAAGATCAAGGAAAAAATGCTTCACATTAATCACAATGCATAAGGAGATAAACATGCCAACACTCCTCATATGAACCCTCTAAAACCATATATCCATAGGTCAATTTCCAAATTCATGAGAAGATAAAGCATAAAACATAAAGCACCTAAAATTAATAATGAGCAATACCTATCAAGTGAAACCACTGAGAATACTAAGAGTGGGGAATGGGAATACTCCTCTAAGATATCCAAGTCATCATGACTCATCCAAGAACACTCTCCTCATAGGTGCATGTTAAACTCATGTCCAACCAAGGTGTAGGCTCCTCATACTTCCTACTAAAATCTCATTAAGAGTATCCATCTTAGCCCATGTCTCTAACCATAAGAGAACTCAAGCCTCACCTATGTCTCCAAGTATCCACGAGTACCTATAACTAACCAATCCATGCAAAACTCCAAATGCAATATAGCACCATCATAAAGTAATCAAGCAAATGATTAATGTATCCAATACCAAGAGAACCAACCAAGATCAATGTCAAAGTCCTAATAGTTGAATCAAGAACATAACCATGACATCATGATCTCACACCTCAAGGAGTATCATATGATCCAAAGAACATAACAATCACCTGTAACATGCCAAAACTCTAACATACGATCAAGAGTAAATCATGACATAATAACATAACCATCATATAAAAACAAGGATCACATATCATAATACAAATCATGACACCTTAACCAAAGACTAAAGAAGTTCTACATGGCTAAAAAATATGTCAAAAAATTCAAACCACATAAAGATAACTATCCTATTCCAATGAAGCCAAACATTCCAATGAACCCTCACTATAAAGAGGTAAAAACTAAGAGTCTATCCATGACACCAATAAACATTGCAAAAGATCATTCATCATTGAAAATGGTGAATCCACATCACTGCCAACAACTACCATTGAACTGTGATACCGAGTCACACACGACATTGTGACAACCATCTCCGACATGAAGATCATCAAGATCTACACACAATTGAACTATCAGTAACATAACAAGTAGAACCAAAATATCCAATCCTAGAAGATACCTACAACTTCCAAATGATCATAAACATATCCAATCACCACCAATCCATCATTGTCAAAAAACTCCCACGAAAAAGTGTAACCAAGATATCCATGACATCATGATAAAACACATGCTAAAATTCCCATAAACATCTATTTGGGTACTATAAGAAACATCCATACTCTTTTCTATAAGAGCACATACCAATGTACAAATGACTAAGAACAAGGCCAACTCACAAAGTTTGCAACAACAATGAATCAAACCTAGTGAATAAAGGAAATCCACAACCAAGTCAGCCCATTGCAAGTAAACATGTAGCCAATCCACAACCTACATTACTTGTAGATCCAATCACTGAAACCATCAAACTCATCATCACATTAGTAAACTACAAAATGACATATCTAAGAGAATAACCATGTAGACCAGATCACTAAAACACCAAATCAACCTCTGATCTATTCTTCCAAACATGTCCATATCCAAGTACCATAGTCAAAAAACCAATTAAGCATCTAGGAGATGAGAAGCAACCTCCTAACACCAAACCAAAACACCAACAACCATGCACCTACATAAACCATCATGACATGCCAAATTCTCTAAAGCACAAGAAACATCCATAACACCATGATCACCACCAAATGTACCAACAACTCAACCCAACCGTGTCCACATATCTACATAATCATATTCAACTGCATAGGTCTCATATCATAAATGTACCTAGTAATACCATCTCACCTCCTCAACATGACAACAAAACTAGCAAACCAAGTGACTAAACCAAGCCACCAAAACTAAACATGCATCAACACTAAAATATCAATGGGAAGAGACAACCCATGTTCAAGTCATAAATGCAACATGTAAGTATAGACTTCCTACAACATTACAAAAATTGTAGATACAACAATACAAAATACAAATCCAATCATATACTAACAACCATTTAAAATGAGAGAATAATTTGAGATGTACAATTGAGCATACAATGAATAGAACATCAAATCTCCAAGGTCTGATAATCCATAAACTCACGGTATCACCATAGTCAAAATATCCCATAAAAAGTTCAAATAAATAAAATAGAAAATAAACCATGCCAAAATATCTCCAAACGTAATCCACTGTGTAGTGCTCTGAAAAATCTTTCCATCGACTATTCAAAGTCCATAATCTGTCTTTGTATGCACCCGATATCACCTCTTGAATATCAAAACAAACACTTGAATTAATTCTAGAAAACCACTATCAAAACTATAAAATATTAGAAAATCACTATTGTCACAATGTAGAGCACTAAGTCATCTTTCCAACAAGTCCAAGAAGAGCAAAAACGGACAATCTAGGTGAAAGTTATGCTCCTCTGAAGTAAAACAATAATTTGCATGTGAGGCAAAAAAATTTAGCCATCGTTGGTGGTTGGGTGGAGGCCCCACCCAGGTGGCGTCACTCTCCTAGTGGTAGACCCGACTGCAAATTTCAAAATAATTAAATTTTTTCATAGTAAAACTTCATTGGGCCCCTTAGAATAAAATCCACAACGGATTTAAAAGAAAAAAAAGCAATCAAAAAGTTTTAAAAATTAAAAATTTATGATAAATGTTTGGGCAGTTTTATTTTGTTAACCCGATAAAGGGGTTTGGCGGGCCCACTGGTAGGTCACTGGTGGTACCCTGCTAGCCGATACCACACTAATAGTAGCCATTGGATGGTAAGCCGGGGTATCGATATCGGATAATGGGTGCCAACCCCCCCGTTTTTTAATATATTTTTTTCAAACAAACTTTATCCTACCACCCCAATTTTAGATTTTTTTTTTTTTTTATTTCTTTTAAGTATAAATTTTTACAAACGTGAATATATATATATATTCTAGGAAATAAATAGACGCTTGTACAACCTGCGAAATGGAAAATTTACAAAAAAAAATTGCATTTTTTTCAACTTCTCCAAAATGGGTTGAGTTATGTATCAAAATTCATCTCTCGGCCAACTCAGATCCAACTATGAGGTCTATTTTGATCCAAAGGGTTTTTTGTAGATTTTCATCCACAAAACCCCCACTTGAATTCAAAACCAAGAAACCCATTTCAACTAAAATTTCTCACACCCGAAATCTACAGACAACCCATCAAAACAACAAACCCAAAACCCTCATATCTACAATAAACAGCCTACAAAACCCTCATATCTTGTCATGTATTTCATTCTCTCATGCATTGCATAGATTCAAACTTAAGCAATATTTTTCTCAACCAAGGGTTATACAACCACAACCATGGATTTGATACCACTTGTTGGAAATTTGCAGCCATTTAAAGACAATTTCCACATAACCCAAAAGAGAAATATATGCAACTAAGTATTTAGAATCCACATACAAGAGAATAAACAACATACCCATGAAAATATGACACAAGATATACCCTCAGAATGTTTGCGTATGGCTTCTAGTGTTGTCATTGATGTAAACTAAAGTCATCCTCTTTGTCCACAGTTCAGTATCTAGTCATACTGGCAAATAAAGTGAAATAATGTGTATTACTGCCAGATTACTTGAGGAATAGGGTATTTGGTCAAATAGCTTCACCGAATCATTATTTTATGTTGTGGATCTCTATAATTCCTTGTTGAGCATGTGGATCTTCTTATTATTGAGTTTTGTTGTGTTCCATTAGTGGCAATATGAGTTTGGAGGTTCGGTAGGATATTTTCTATTTATTTGTTTGTTGTAGCCGACTCAATGAATGTGGCACGATGTGGATGTGTTAAGTGAAATAATCTAACATGTTTTTATGTTCAAATGATTAATTATATGTCCTAGCTATTGACTAGTTGACTTGTTTGGATACGCATAAAATTGTTCATGTTTTGGGCCGACAAATTGTAAATATTCTCAAGTTTTATCGAGCCGACTTGTAGCGATTAAATACTTAGTTGCAGATATATTTAAATGATCGATTGCACCATTTTGTGAAATGGAGAAAATGTATTGGTGTATGTTGTGAATATCTAAGGAGTATTTGAGTGATATCATGTGCAGTTTCACTTGTGCATAAATATTTTGTATGCGAACTTGAGCAGAGCAGAGTAGAAGTTCAATATTAATCAAAAGGATAGAAGTTCATCATCAGAGCTTAACCAGATTTATAATCAAGCATTAGTAGATGCTATCCATTCAATTTATTTTCTTTTGGATCTATTCCAAAAATTTGTAATGATAGTGAGCCCATCCTCTTGAGGAGCGAGTTCTAGGCAGTGAGCCTGAATGCAAGCGCATTCCCATTTTGTAATTTCCTTTTGAGTATACTCAAAACTTATTGTGGATTGGCCATCCATCATGATTTTTCCCCTAACCGGGTTTCCACATAAAAAAATACTTGTGTTATGGTTGTGTGGTTTCTTTCTTTTTGTTTCTACATATTACTTTTGATTAAATGTTCTAAGTGGATTAAAGGTCATAATAGTAGAGTTAGTTTTTGTAGAACATTGATTCACCCCCCCTCTTAGTGTTGCTTGTTTCCAAAAATTGGTATCATAGTGAGTTCCTTGAAAGAATTCTAACAGCTTGGGGAGATCTTGGAGAGTGTTCTCAATGGATACAAGCAGTCTTCAATAGAAACTTATGGTGGCCTTGGATGATCTTGACCAGTCAAAATATGACATCTAGGAACTACAAGAAAATCTTGAGAATTTAGAAAAATTCATCTAGACATTGAAATACAAGATCAATGAATCAAGGGAGAAAATAAAGTAATTATGTGGTCAGCTAAAACAAAAGAAAAAAACAATGGAAGATGAACAACTCAGTCAGGCCTTGAAAGAGAAAATAGAAGAATGTGAAAAGTTTTCCCAAGAGAATGCTACCTTGAAGCATGAGATGGAATCTATCATGATGAAAATGACTAAGGAGATTGAGGATAGGAAGAAGAATGAAGAAAAGCTTGCACAATCTTTGAAAGAAAAGTTTGAACAATGCAGTAGACTAGATAATGAATTGGAGCAATCTAAGAACAATGAAGAGGAGCTTGAATAGTAGCTTGATGATCTCAGAGATGAACTTGCTGCTACAAATTAGTATAAAGAGAAATTCAAAGCAAGCTCAGCCAAACTTGATGAATTAATCAAGGGATAGAGGACTGATGGTGACAGACGAGGTCTTGGATATGAAGAAGGAGAAAGCTACAGATTTGGATAAAGGAATTTCAGACAAGGAAATTAGATGAATGGACCCAGAAGAAATATGGTAAGGAAAACTAATGCTCAAATAGTTAATGGCTATTATTATGCCTGCAAAAAATTTGGTCATATGGCTTCTCAGTGTAGGAGTAGGGAAAACACAAGTTAACCATCATTCTTAGGTCATTGTTTTGATTGTTACGAGTATGGTCATAAGTCAAGTGAATGCAGAACTAAGATGGATAACTTTCATAGAGATGTCAGATTCTATGCATGCAATAGATTTGGACATATTGCTAACTAATGTAGATCAAGACAAAGTCAGTGGAATAGTTGGCCTAGACAGAGAAGTGTTGTGTGGTATAGATGGTTAGGTTTGAGGACAATAAAAGAATAGCTTCCACCCTCATTTGTCACATTTCATTCAAGGAAAGAGGTTTGGAGAGCTCTGAAGTGATCATTGCCAAATTGAGAGAGATTCAAGCATAGAGGAGAATCTGTGATCAAATTCTATTTCATCTCTAAAAGGTATTTATTGCAAAACCCTGTAAATTTATGTGCTCGCAATTATGTCTACTCCTTTGTTAGTCGAAATTAAGGATAGGTCGTATCCAAAATTCAAATGGCATCCATATAAGTCTATAGATATAGAGCCCTTCAGTGCATTTTCATTGATGTAGTATGTAGTTCTACATATTGAAGATATTATGGCATATGTGCATGCAAATATTGAAGATTTGGGTAGTTCACAGTTATTGGAATTATATTCTCATCACATATTTAGAGAAGAATTTACTGTGAAACCAAAATTCAAAACCCTAGAAGATAAGAAGTTTGCACAATTCATGAAATTTCCTATATTTGAAGAAGATGAGTGGGTTCGATATATACTAAGCCATCTCCATGATGAGTTCATGTGGCTGGAAGTGTCATCAAAAATCTCCAAGGAAGCTATTTGTGCAGTTATAGGCTGAAATTCCACTGGCAGACTTCTAGTTTTGAAGTTTGTGAAGAATGATGAGGTTACTAAAGTGACTGGCTCACAATGGGACAGAAGGGAAATGACAATAGATGATATTTCCATAGTGGATGTAAAGTTTTCATCTATGGTTATAGGTTACAAGATTTACCACTCAAGCTGGGAAAAGTTTGTATCCAACACAACCATTTAAGTAGCATATGGAATGATCAAACAAAATGTAGATTATGATCTATGTGAATTGCTCAAAGGTCAATTATTGGAGAATCTAAGAAAAATCAAGAAGGACAATATGAATGTATTCAAGTTCGAAAACCTATTGATCTGTCTGTATTTTTACTTCTTGGGTGAGGTACCAGGAGTTGGTAAAGTTCAATGGCATAATGATATGCTGGTAGTTCTTTAGATTTGGGATATGTTATGTGGAATTGGTGATCGACAAACCCGTAACACAATCCTGTGGGGACATTTAAAAAAAATCAAAGCTTGATGGACGCCAGAGACAGAATTCCTACTATAATAGTGGAGCAGTATAAAGACAATATATACTTCATGATAGACATTGACCAATGCCATATGGAAGCTGCTAATCCTAGAATAGTTTGGATCATGCTTATGGGTTATGAAGTACATGAAAAAATTCTGAGGATGTATGCAAAACACCTGCTAAGTTATCCACTGGATCAGAGTGAAGAAAGGTTTGGTACTTATGTAGAGAAAATCTTACAAGTTCATTCAGAATTGAAAAAGCCCATGTCAATTAGAAAGGTAAGAAAATGGACATAACCTTTTACAGAGAGTATGCATCTTCTAGTGGAAAAACTATAAGAAATAAGAAGGAAAAGAGAAGAAGCTAAAGCAGCTAAGAAGAAAGAAAAAGGGATAATCAGTTGGTCTGGGAACATCTTTTGATAACACTAGATCTACCAAAATTTCCCCTGTAGCACAGTCAAATCAAGTTGAAGCCTCCAGAAGAAGGAAGAAGAATAAAAGCTCAAGAACTTACAAAGTTGTATCTACAAATGAAGAGGAAGAAACTAAATCAAAAGAAGTAGTAAGAGAGATAAAGGCTACTGGGACTCATGTTGTCAAATTGGACAAGAAAAAACCTTCTGGTAAAGGTGAAGAAGCAAAGAAAAAGACCAAAGTTGACAAGCCCAGTATGTTTGTGGAGGAAGTTGAGAATACAACAGTAAAAGATGGAAATCTAATGCCACTCTGTGACTTGTACGAGACTTTTGATGAATCCGGTAAGAAGATTCTTGAAGAAGCTATAGTTAAGCACTTGAATGTTTTTAATAAAACTCTAGTTGAAATCATGTTTGGCTTGCCTACAAGATTGTATGATGCTTTGGAATCTAGGAGAGAGAGTGCTAGAATAGAGAAAGAAAATTTGAGGAAAAGGGTTCTTGCCGATTTGTGCCCAGAAATGACAATTGAAGAAATGGATTTATTTCTTCAAAAATCTAAAAAGGAATTCAAAAGAAATTCAAGAGTAAATAAACTTATGATTGGTGACACTGATGTTGTTATCAATGAAACTAAGGTAATTTTGGAAGAATTTTTGTCAAAGGAAAAGATAAATATTGAGGAAATCAACACTGAACATGTTCAAGGAAATGAGGAAGTGAATGTGAAGGTAAATGAATTAGAAGAAGGGAATATGAATGAGTAGAACATGAATGTGTTTGATCCTCTAGTATTTGAATATATTCTAACTTCTTCCAATATGGAAAATTCAGAGACACCTGTGGTGACTAAGGTCCAAATTGAGGTGGTTGCTGAAGAAAAAGAGGTGCATACTAAATAAATTGAAATGCCTAAAGTCAATCCTGAAGCTAAATCTAAGGTTGAAAAAGGAAAGCATCAAGAAATTAGAAGGAAGGAGGTGAAGGAATCTCTATTGGGGCAACAGGATGAGTCAGATCCTAAGTTGGATGAAAACTCAATTAACCTTTCCACTCTATCTCCAACCCAGATGTTCAAAGTCGCCAAAATTTCTCAAGCTAAAGCTAATGAGAGGATATTGAAATCTCACATTGAGGATAATGAACTGGTAAAACTTGCAACTATAGTTCTACAGAAATTGATTTCTACTTATGTTATGGACCCATCAGGCCCCTCCTCCAATGAGTTGAAGAAGTTAATAAACTCTATAGATTCTCATTTTGAATCTTTTAAGAAATTAGCTCTAGCTAAAGTGAAAAAGGAGTTCAAGGAGAAGAGAGTTAGTAGCCTAAATGAATTGATTTCCAAAGACATAAATTTGTTGGGCTCCTGCATAGAGAATATTCAAGGTGCTATGTCTAAAGGAAGAAAAGTGTATAAGTACTACTTAGTCTTGTCAAAATTTACTGAAGCAAATGAGAAGTAGGTGAAAGACATTGAGCAACAGTTGGTTACTACTTCCAACACTTTTGACCCATTAGCCCATAGTGTTTGTCATCAAGAAAGTTAGGTAATGTATTTTTTCAATCAAATAAAGAATCTAAAGTTTGAAAATGAGAGGATTATTAGCAGAGTATGTGAACTCAGGGGACTAATAAGTCCAAAAATTGAGATAATGGTAAATGCTCTCAAAGAAGCTAAAGATGTTGTGACTGCTCCTGATTTGGTAAATCTCGAAGCAACAAAAACCTTGTCATATCTTCTCTATGGTCATATTACCATATTGGAGAGTCTAAAAAGTGTGTGGGACTCAACCTTAAGTGGATTGAAGAATGTATATGTAGACATCTTCAAATTTTTGTAAGTCTCTGGATATGTTTCTACATTTTTTTCAATTTTGGATTCCCCAATTTTGTCATTGATGTCAAAGGGGGAGAGAGTGAAGTGAAAAGTGCCTTGATATTGTTAGGGGGAGCAATATTTTGTATTTTTGGCAGTGTGCTTATCAGTTTTGACACTTAGTCATTTTTCACTAAGTGTTTCCATCAATTGCAAAGGGGGAGATTGTTGGCATATGGCTTATAGTGTTGTCATTGATGGAAACTGAAGTCATCCTCATGGTCTGCAGTTTAGTATCTAGTCATACCGATAGATAAAGTGAAATACTATGTATTACTGATAGATTACTTGAGGAACAAGGTATCTGGTTAGATAGCTTCACTGGATCATCATTTTGTGTTGTGGATCTCTGGAATTGCTTGTTGAGCATGTGGATCTTCTTATTATTGAGTTTTGTGGTGTTCCATTAGTTTCAATATGATTTTGGAGGTTCGATAGGATATTTTCTATTTATTTGTTCGTCGTAGCTGACTCAGTGAATGTGGCACGATGTGGATGTGTTAAGTGAAATAATCTAATATGATTTTATGTTCAAATGATTAATTATTGGTCCTAGCTATGGACTAGCAGAATTTTTTGGATACGTATAAAATTATTCATGTTTTAGGCTGACAAATTGTAAATATTCTCAAGTTTTATTGAGTCGACATGTAGCGATTAAATCCTTAGTCACAGATATATTGAGATGATGGATTACAACATTCTGTGAAATGGAGAAAGTGTATTGGTGTATGTTGTGAATATCTAAGGAGTATTTGAGTGATATCATGCGTAATTTCACTTGCGCATAAATATTTTGTATGCGAACTTGAGTAGAGCAGAGTAGAAGTTCAATATCAGTCAAAAGGACATAAGTTCATCATTAGAGATTAACCGAAATTGTAATCAAGAATTAGTAGATGCTATCCATTCAATTAATTTTCTTTTGGATCTATTCATAAACTTTGTAAGGGAAGTGAGCCCATCCTCTTGAACAGTGAGCTCTAGCTAGTGAGCCTGAATGCAGGTGCATTCCCATTTTATAATATTCCATTTGAGTATACTCAAAACTTATTGTGGATTGGCCATCCACCATGGTTTTTCCCCTAACAGAGTTTCCACGTAAAAAAATCCTTGTGTTATGGTTGTGTAGTTTCTTGGTTTTTGTTTCTGCATATTGCTTCTGATTAAATTTTCTAAGTGGATTAAAGGTTAGAATAATAAACTTAATTTTTGCAGAATACTGATTCACCCCCCCTCTTAGTGTTGCTTGTTTCCAATAGGGAAATATTTCAAGAGGGAAAAAACCTAGCCTCTAAAAGCATCCATCTCTCATGTATTATTCAGCAATAAAGATTGCAATACATCTTCAGAGTCTCCATGGACACCATTGAAGCATGAATCCCTCTCCAAGCAATCCGTGTGAGAAAGCATGTAACCACACATCCCATGCCATGCTTCAAACCCTCATAAATGCTAACTAGAGCTTACATGCAAAACTTTCTTCAACCTAAACAACTACCCTTATGGTTGATTTTATGGAAATAAGCTCCAACAAAAATAACAGGTTGTATTACACCAAATCATGTGACTAAAACCATGAGATTACAAACCATGTCCCCTTATTTAATATTGAGTACTTTATTTATTTATTTATTTTTTCCAATAATAAATAATTACATTTTAGCAACTTAACTTATGTCCCAATGTTACATGCAACATAAAGTGGCCCCAAGAATAATTACATTAAATATAGTATGCAAGGTGTACAACACCTTTTCCTAACACATTGCACATTCTTCAAGATTTTTCTATGCACAAATAGAGGCTTTGCAGTGATATGAACAATCCAACATCTTTTCAAACACACTTCAGCATGGGATGGGTAACAACATTTTTTATATGAATTATTTGTTTTTTCCTTAATGACTTTGCTTTTAGTTCATTGAATTCAATAACTTTTATCATTAATTTCGCTAGTAATGCATATGAATCTTAGATTTTGTTTGGATTAGATTAGTTTTCAATTTATTCATTTGTCTTATTGCATCATCCAATTTCCCCCTTACACAAAAATGATCAATTAAAATCCATATTCAATGAGATTTGTTTAACAATTATTAATTAAGGTTCAATCAAAGCATGAAATACCAAATTAATGCAAATGAACACCTAATTGATAATGTAAACCTTCACCCCATTGGGGTATTAGTGTTGAAGTGGATGTGGAGTGCTCAATTTGAATCCTAATCCATGGTTGATTGTGAAAAATATTGATGAATTGATGGTAATGGTTAGGTTGATTCACAAATTCTCAATAACTCAAGTATGAAATTAGGTATAGTGAGGTTTCTCAAATGCTTGTGAATTAATTATCATGTAAAATGTGGAGTAATTATAAATTCTTAGAATAAATTAATTGTTGAGATTGAATTATCTAATCAATGGATGGTTGAGATTATATTATCTATTCAATGGATGAAAATGGATAGGAGATGAAGGCATGGATCACATAACAAATCAATGGTTGATAATGCATAATGACGTGGATCAAGGATTTGAACCAAAGGTCCAAATTGCTTGAGACAATAAAAAATCCCTTGGTTTTAGGAAGCATGTGGGAGTTATTTCCATGTGGAGGGAGAAATTTGAATTTAAAAAGGGAATATTCCATGAGAATATTATTTGAATGATTAGAGATGTAGTGTAGAAAAATGTACCCGTCTACATTTCCACACTTGTTTGGGCCCTTGTGAACTAAATGGACATAATTGTGCCTTATTTAGGGTGTTGTAAAGTGGTTTCTCACACTTTCACACTAATCTAGGGTTTTTTTAGTTAATTTGGCTTCTTTATGCTTTAATTGGCCTTATTTTACATCTACAAGCCTTAATTAATGCATGTTTCTGAATATAATCCTGACATTTTCCAATATCCAATCATAATTCATGTGTTTTTGGATTGTATGGCCCAGATTTAGTGATTAGGAACACATATGCTACCTTGCGTGTGTGGGTCCCACCTAAGTTTTGAGGCCTTAATCTAGATTTCACATTAAACTAAGCATTTCTTGAAAAATGTGTCCCAAGCTTAGCGTAATGGGATTTATACACCCCAAATGGCATATGAGTCCTTCTTAGCTTAGACCTAAATTAAATTCAAATTCTTAGTGAGATTTTATTCTCCAATATTTCATGTTGGCTTGTACTATTGTAATTTTGGGAAATTTGGCATAAATAAGTATAAATACATGGTTATTTCACCATTTTCATGTAAGAAATTCATGAGTGCATTCCTAATAGAAAATTTGAGTTCACAAGAGTTTACAAGAGCAATAAAGAGCTGATTATCAAGAATTTTGGAGCACTATTCAAGTATCAAGCATCATGTCAAATTCATCATGCATCAAGTTTTTTTTTGAGCTAACATTTGTGATGGGTTTTATGATTCAATCAAGCATTCAAGGAAAGATCCATATCATTCAAGCAAGATTCAAGATCCACATCCATGCTAGCCACTACTTACAAAATTGTAGCATCTTATTCAAGGGTTTCATCAGTTACAATATTGCATACTTATTCATTCATCATTCCTTCTTTCTATTTGATTTCATTTCAAGGTTTGATTACCAAAACAAGGCTTCACTAAGGAAAACCCCTCTCCCCTAACACAACAAAACTTTCCCTCTCTTTAGTGTGTGATTTGAGAATCTAGGTTGAAGATACATTCAACAACAAGATTGGAGAAATGTTTTCAAGTTTACAAAGTTGTCAAAGTTGTCACCTTGTTTAGAAGATCACTAAAAGATACCTACAAAGTAGAATTCTACATTTCAGATCCAAAAATTAGGTTGGGAAGGAAGATTGGAGATAGAAGAGAAGATTCAAATATTGACCTTCCAAAAAATTTGAGTAGGACTGATACACCACTTCTAGCATATGAGTCCTAGTATAGGGATTTTTCTAAATTTTAGGAGTTCCAAACTTGTCACTGCTAGATTTTTGTTCCTACCTAGAAAGCCTAATCTTGGACTAAATTGCCCAGCCTGGCTTATGAGTCTCAGTGAGCATTAAGATCAGCATTTTCAGCATTTTAGACCTTGTTTCGAGCTTCTACAAGTTTCTAGGTCCACCTATGTGTTTTCCTAGTTTATTGTTCTGATTTGCATGCATTTCTAGATCATTTACTAAGTTTTGCACACCATTAGGTTTATTCATTAAGTATTACATGTTACTTGTCTTCCCAAGCCCTAGCTTGGTGGTGAACCCCCTTTTAGTAGATCTCTCTCTCTCTTATTCCATCCTTGGACTGAGATCTCTAGGGTTTCCTTGAGTGAAACTAAGTGAAATAGGAGTTCATTATCCCTTGTATTCCATCTCCTAAAAGGTAGAGCCCCCTATTTCCTTGTTTTTAGGAGGAAATTAACAAATTAAACAATTTAGAAATTATTTAATTGTGCAAGTGGAGGAAATTAAAAAAATTAATTAAAAAATAGGAATGATTTAATCAAAGAGGATTTCTAACATTTAATTAAATAATTTGCATTATTTAATTAAAAGAGAAAATTTAGTGTGAAGGTGGTGATAAGTTTAATTATTAGAGTGATAGGAGAAAATAGTTAATTTAATTAAATAATTGGAAATATTTAATTAATAGATGAATTTAGATGAATTAGGAGAGAAATGGTGTTAATATGCAAAATCCTAGTGCATGATATACTTAGGAAGTTTTTAGGTGTCTATAGAAACATCATCAAAGAGTCACTATTCCAACTCATAATGTCTAAAAGAAAGATAATTATAGCCTCACCTAAATCTTTATATTATTAATAAGCACTCACCTAATCATACCATGCCAACTAAACTTGAAATACATCACAAAAATATCTAGAATCTTCCAAGGAAAAAATATTAGCGTTCTCTACTAGAAGGCCATCTCCCATCACCACAAATAAATCAACTATAAAAATAAAAACTTCACATGACATCATGATTTGTATCATCTCAATACATGATCATATATTCAATAGATAGATCCACATCATTGTCAAAATTCACACTAAAAGTGATCTAGGCCTATTGAATACATTATGTTAAAAATTTCCTAACAAAAGATCACCCAGGGACCTCACACAATCAAAGAAATAAACTACAATATTAGGATCTCCAAAAGGTAAAATTAGGATCTCCCAAAGAGAAAATTAAAATTATTATCTCCAAACCAAGAGAACTCAAAATCACCTATTAGTATGTTCCTGCATAAATCTCCCTCAACATCATGATATAAAGCCTCTCATGATATCATAGCTCACTATTATAAGTTCCCAAAGAGCATGCCTAGGAAACCAACTACACATCCAAGATCTATAAGTACTTAAGTCCCTTTTTTGCAATTACCTTCGGTAGAAGTAACCACCATGATGTTGCAAGTGACCCTCAATATGTTTCAAGTAACCACTATGGTGTTTCAAGTAACCCTCATTATGTTGTATGTAAGAACGATGTTCTTGTAAGTGGAAAAAAATACATCTTCCTATCTCTCTACTAATAAGCATAAAAAATGAATTATGATGTTCTAAAGGCCAACAAACTAGAATATACAACTTTATATCATCTAAAAAACCTACAACACAAACCTACTACACACAAGACACTATTAGCACTATAAATATATATTTGTATAGATATCACACATCAAACTTATATATGCAACCTATGAGTCTAGACAACCCACATAAATGATACCACTCACAAATATCAAAGCACAAAATGGATCTAGTAAGAAATGTAGATCCAAAAGTAAGTAGAATCAACTTTACTTTAAAAAATAAGTAAAATAGAGATACCATGTATATCCTTCTAAAAAATTAACATCAAATCCAAAATTTTGTTAATTCACAACATTGGAAAATTAAAAATTAGGAACTCAACAAGGGACAAAAAATCTTAAACCAAGAAAGCTATAATTGACCTCCTCAAACCATGCATGAAACATGTATGCAAATATGAAAGTATCACCATTCAAAACACCTTAAACAATAGCCTCTTCACATATTAAAAAAATATATATTTTGACTAAATGTAAAACCTACAAAACCATGCATGAAAACTTATATTTGTTAACACGTGTCACACACATAAATTTGTAATTGTACTATTCATATTTCAAATTTTCATCTATCACAAATTTGTAACATGTGGATCCAAAACATCATGAACCTATAATATTTAACTCATGAAACCACACATGTATCTATATACAATACATGTATCCATTCATTTAAATTTGTGTAAGAACCAACCATGGATAAAATATTTTTAAAAAATTAATCTCTAGAAAAAGTGAACACAAAAAACTTATTTTTATTAACAACATAAATATAAATGAATATGAATGTGACCTTATTCAAATAATATGATAATGTATAAGAGTAAATCAAAGTACACTACTCATAAGTTAAGAAAACCTATAGATGGATAAGAGCTTGACTTGACCTACCTAGAAATAGGATGCATTTTTCCTAACTCATGGGTACAAAAAACCCAACCACATGGACCACTACCTCATCCACCCAAATCAATTGGATTTAGCAATTTATCCTTGTTATACAATGGGAACACTGAGGGGGGGGTGAATCAGAGTTCAATGATTTCTACTTTCAGAACAGATCTAAAATTATCAACAACAATAATAGAACTTCATTTATCATATAACAAATTAAAGCATTTAGGCACATTAATGAACACCATAACACATATATTTTTACATGGAAACCCTATTAGGGGAAAAACCATGGTGGAGATCAATCCACAATGTTTACTCTATTAAAAGTAAATAAAAGAGGGGAATGCACTTGCATTCATGCACACTACCTAGAGCTCACTACTCAAAGGAAAAAGGGTCACTGCCCATAGATATAATAAAGTTTACAAAAAAACTTTGAACTGAGAAAATAGCACCAAAAAATGCTTGGATTCAGTTCTAATGAAGCTCAATATTAGATTCTAGATCACTTGACCAGACCGCACTTCTGGTTTGTTCTGCTTTTGCACTGCACTACTTAACATACAAAAATGATCTGCTCTTTTTTACTCTTCCCCAGATGCATACATAATCATTTTTCGCACCTTTGTGCGCACACCTTCATATTTATATAAAAATGAATTACTGATCTCCTTTATATTCCCGCTAACCAAAAATTGAAAGTATGACAGCCTCGCAATTATTTTTCTTTATGTCGGCTCACATCTCTAATTAGAAGTAAAGCGAACCCACACCATTCGGCTAGAATTTAGTAGGGACCCAAAATAAAGTTCCAAACATAAGAGATAACAAAATACATATTCCACATAGATCCACGATACATCATATGAAGCATGTCGGCCACAATGGAAAATAAGCCATAAATCATGCTATCGAATCTCTTAACTCCAACTCCGACTTAATACCATACCATAAAAACTTACTAGAGGATAGTGTAATTTCTAAAAAATATTCCTTGGGGGTCCACACCATGAAATAATGATCTGGTAGTGATCGATATCATGTGCAGTTTCACTTGTACAACTGGATGTCTTGTTCTTCATACTTACTACTAGTAGAGTACATAAACTCAAGTTCTTTGCTAGTATGAGTAATGGTAATACTACAGATCATACTGCTAACTCTAGTTGCCATCAATGACAACACAAGTAGACAAAAATGATCTCTCCAAGCCATATGCCAACAATCTCCCCCTTTGGCATTGATGGCAACAATTAGTGAATTTTTTTTTTACTAAGTGTCGAAACCCAAAAACAAAATTACTACTCCCCCTATGGATATCCAAGAAATTTTTACTCATTCTCTCCCCCTTTCAAATCAATGAAAAAGCTCTATTATATCTTCTCTACTTTTCACTTACTTTTACTCCATTCTCTCCACAACTGATGATGGAAAATTTGATTAAAATTTGACAATTGCAACAAGAGTTCAAAAAGTTATTTTATACCTAGCTTTTATTTCTGGAAGGAATTTCTTCCAAGAATCTACCGCGATCCCAATGGAAATGATCAAGCTATTATTTTCTAATGTTCTGTTGATGATATAAACAAGCAACTCAGGAATGGTGATTGCAGCTTCTAGTTTTTCTCCTAACTTGAGCACTTCAATCATCTACTCTAATCTCCCTTCACTTAGGTCTTTTAATTTCCATAAGGTATCAATAAGAGTATTCCTCACACAGTGGAACTTTGTATGCTCATCCTATAGAGCATGAACCTTCTTCTTAACATCTCCATCCTTATCCAAAGACATATTGTAATCTTGACCAATTTTGACAAGCTCATCCTCAATTTCTTGCAACTTGTCATTATACTTGCCTACCACATGAGGCCACCTTAGACAATAATTTAGTACCTTATTGCCTGAATCAATACATTGTCTTAGCTCATTCATTTTCTTCTTCAATTTGGAAAGAGATAGCCTAAATTGCATCTTTAAATGACAAATTATCTCATCCTCTTTTCTATCCAAAGGTACAGATTCCATAGCTTCCTTGACATAGTCAATTAGTTCTTTTGGGAGAATATCTTGCAGAATCTCCAACTTAATTTTATTGTCAACAAAATATCTTCCTAGAGTTCCCTCAATGACATCCTCCTCATACAATGGTCCATTCAACCATATATCTAATAAATTTTGCATTCCATTCTCATCCCAAATAATCTACAATATCTTTGCTTTGAATAGAGCACCTTCATCATCACTTTCTAATGCAATTTCCACAATTGGTTCAACTGGTTTTGGTTGATCCTTTGGAGCATGATCTTTAGAAACTTCATCTACTACATCCACAACTAATTGACCTTTCCCCTTTTCTTCAATCTTAGCTGACTTGGGTACCGATGGAGCAACATTACTCATATCACTTCCTCTCTTCTACTTTTTCTTAGCCTTGCCATAAGATGACCCACTTTCTGTTCTAACATCTTTCTAAAAAAGCTTTCATACACTTGTTCACAATTCTCAAAAGAATTATAATGATTGAATATTTTCTTACAAACTAGCATATTTTCTCTCCATACTACATTTTCTTTCATAGGCAAACAATTTAGAAAATATATCATAATGCATATAACTAGAGTGCCAAACCTAAAAGGATAGTCAATATCCCTTGTTAATTGAACATTTTCCATCAGTTGATCCTTTACGAGACTACATAGGTCGAAATCTTCATTTTCAATAATCATTTTATGAGCAATATATGCAACACCTGCCGAGGTTGATCCTTCCATGTGCCACATACCTTTTCAAAGGATCTTTAATCGATTCAATTAATAGAGCCCTCTAATCTCCCCTTATTCTGGTTAGGGCTTCGACCTCAACATTGTGAATCAACTTCTTCTTCGATAAATCACCAATATTGCATAAGACCGTTAGATTTCTAATCACATCCTTAGTAATTTGATAAGGTTTTTCTAGAGTGAGGATATCACCATCCAATTTGTTCAGACCAAACCGAAATACTTCAGAATTGATGAAATGAGGATATTCATTCAATATATCCAAACTTTTATGCTTAGATCCTTCAAGCCTCCTAAAATTGGTGAGCGACAAAAAATTCCTTTCATCCCTAATCTTTTGACTGCTATACTCATCTAGAGTTAAGGTTCCTTTGATTTGCTTCATGATTCGCCACAAACAGAGTTCTACCAATTGCAAAAATAGATATGAAATTAATGATCAACAAAAATACCTAGAAATTCGTTGCAAGGATCACCTTTTACACCTTTGAAATTTGTAGAAAATGCTCTCGAACTATTTTCCTTGAATGCACGGTGATGAATTAGGGTTCCAAATGCGCCCTTTTTAACTTTGCCTCATTTACTTTCTGCCGCATTAAATGTGTTGCCCTAGAAGTTTTGGTCACTCTACTAACTCAAACAACAAACAAAGAATTTGACTTCGGACCAATACCATTTCACCCAATTCAACATGTGATTGTTGAAACTTCCATTAATCAATAACACGATGACAGACATAATCCATCAATTCAGTGCCAATTTAACATAGGGGAACAAGAGATTTACATGAAAAAATCCCCCTAGGCCACTGGCCTGATATTAATTTCTGGAAGAGCTACCAGAGGGAACTTTCGGTACAGCCTTGTTTCCTTCATCAGATTCACTTTTCTTCACCCATGTTTTCTTCATCTAATGTCTTATCTCTTCCACATAAGCTTTTTCATTTCCTTTATTGTATTTTTGTGAATTTTTTCCTTGATAAACCAGACCTCTTTTATTCATGTTTATGTTCCTAAAAAATTTTGTAAGGTGTCCAAGATTGTTATAATGAAGACATACTAGCCATTCCTCTGATTTCCTCCTGACTTGCATTGATTATCAACATGTCCAAATCTTCCACAGGTATAGCATTTAATGTTACTTGTATTGACATGAATGCTTCTACATTCTAATGCCTTATGACCATACTTCTTGCATTTAAACAATTGACCAAAAAATGATGGAGTACTAGGTTTTATCCTTCTTCTACATTGAGAAGCCATTTGCCCAAATTTATTACAAGAAAAGTAATATCCATTAAATTTTTGAGCATTGGGTTGCCTTACTGGACGTCTTCTACCTTTTTTATTCTTTTTAGAGTTCTTTTGTTTAGATCTAGAGCTTTCACCTTTCCCATAGCCAAGACCTCGCTTGTAATTCACATTCTTCTAACTTTTGGTTATCTCATCAAGCTTAGCAGAACTTATCCTAAATTTCTTCTTGAATTCATTTGCAGTAGCAAGCTCATTTCCAAGAGTAACTATTTGTCTTTCAATCTCATGTTCATAGTTTCTAGCCTCTTGTAGTTCTACCTCCAATTGAATGGTTCTACTATTAATTCTACTACATTCTTTGGATTTTTCTTTCAGAGATTGGGAAAGATTCTCCCTGTTCTTCTTTCTTTGTTCGATCTCTTTGATAAACTTCATTGTCACAGATTCCATCTCAATTTTTAGAGTTGCATTGTCTTTGGGTAGCTTTTCACATTCTTTTGTTATTTCTTTTAGGGTTTGATTCAGATGGACATCATCCAGACCTTTGCTTTCTTTTTGCTTCAATTGATCACACAACTCTTTCCTCTTTTCCCTTGACCCATTTATCTTATCCTTCAAATATTGAATGAATTTGTTGGCATCTGCAATATTTTCTTTTAGTTCCATGACCTCTGCTTTAGATTGATGAAGATCATCAAGTGCTACCATAAGCTTTTGTTGAATACCACTAGTGTCTATTGAGATTCAAGATTCACCTGAAGCTGTTAAAATTTTGAAGAGGAACCAGAGCTCTAATACCAATTGTTGGACACTAGGAACACTGAGAGGGTCGAATTAGTGTTCAATGATTTCTACTTTCAAAACAGATCTAAAATTATCAACAATAATAGAAATTCATTTATCATATAATAGATTAAAGCATTTAGGCCCATTAATGAACACCATAACACAAATATTTTTATGTGGAAACCCTATTATGGGAAAAACCACGGTGGAGATCAATCCACAATGTTTACTCTGTTAAAAGTAAATAAAAGAGGGGAATGCACTTGCATTCAAGCACACTGCCTAGAGCTCACTGTTCAAAAGAAAAAAGGGTCATTTCCCACAGATATAATAAAGTTTACAACAAAAATTTGAACTAATAAAATAGCACCAACAAATGCTTGGATTCAATTCCAATGAATCTCAATATCAGATTTTGGATCACTTGATTGGAACACACTTCTACTCTGCTCTACTTCTACACTACATTGCTTAACATACAAAAATGATCTTTTCTTTTTTACTCTTCCCCAGATGCATACATACTCCTTTTTTTGCACATTCACACACACACCTTCATATCTACATAAAAATGAATTACCAATCTCCTTTATATACTCGCTAACTAGAAATTCAAAGTATGTCGGCCTCACAATTATTCTTCTTTATGTCAACTCACATCTCTAATTAGAAGTAAATCAAACCCACACCAATCAGCTATACTTTAGTAGGGGCCCAAAATAAAGTTCCAAACATAAGAGATAATGAAATACATATTCCACATAGATCCACAATACATCATACGAAGCATGTCAACCACAATGGAAAATAAGCCATAAATCATGCTACTGAATCTCTTAACTCCAACTCTGACTTAATACCATACCACAAAACTTGTACTAGAGGATAGTGTAATTGCAAAGAAAGATTCCCTAGGGGTCCGCACCTTGAAATAATGATCCAGTAGTGAGCAATATCATGCACAGTTTCACTTGCACAACTGGATGCCTTGTTCTTCATATTTACTGCCAGTATGAGTAATGCTAATACTACGAATCATACTGCTAACTCTAGTTTCCATCAATGACAACACAAGTAGCCAAAAATGATCTCTCCAAGCCATATTCCAACAATCCCAAATAATAATACCAAAGTCATGGTTTCAAGGTTAGGGCAATAGGTGAGGGGTGGAATGTAGATCCTCCAAGTGGGTGACTGGGAAGAGGAATTTGGTACAACTCATCCTACACCAAGGGGCCATCCATGTCCCAATAAGGTCAAGAATGCCACCTAAAACTAGGAATAGGACTACAACATATACTATACTATACTAAGGGCCTATCCTCAACCCAAAATGATCATTTAGGTAAAATGGATATTTCAACAAGCATTGAACCTTTTCAAGTTGGTGAATTCCAATATCAATCATCCCTAGGCCATTAGCAACAAGTATGTCCACCTGGGAAGGAGTGGTATAGTTTTACATATACCAACACATGGGCTTAGTGATATTTTTTACTAACCCATTTACAATATTGGTAATGCCTATCATAAATCACCTCCATGGTATTGGTGATATCCTACAAACCCCTTCAATACAATGACTATCTTTGAGTTTCTATTACCTAAATGGTACAAGTGAATAATATATCAACCACTCTATTAGCACATATAGGATATCCCTTAGAATTCTCTCACCTTGATTATATAGGTGAATAAAATCTACTCCATAAGATATGATAGTACATCTAGGAACTAATCACTAGCATGGTCCAGTGATATCCTACTAACTACTTCAATACCTTGGAGGTTCAAACTTGAGGTCATCTATAGAATGTAATTTTTTTGTGTTCTAACCATATTAGGCTTAAGATGGAAGGCACTCCATGGTGAATTTAAGTTGAATTAAGATAGTTTGAGACATAAGAATTTCTATCCTCAAACTTATGAACTACATCAATCTCAAGGTCATTATTGGACAACCTTTTCAATGTAGTGAGAAGGCTATGAGCTATTTTCTCATATCTAAGAAATAATATATAAGTTGACCATAATTTTCCATGAAGGCCAACAAATTATTGATTTTATTCAAAAGGCTACTTCATTAGTGAAATAGTTTTGAAGGCTATTTGAATCACCTATACCACACATGGTTTAGGGATCTAAATGTTATTTTATTCTAGTTTTAAGGTAATTTATTACTATGAAAACTATATGGCCAAATGAAGGAAACATAAATGATTTAATAGTGTCCTCAAAGTGGCTAGTCAAGGACCTAAGTTTGTAAACTTTACTATGATTGTTAGCTCAAAATTAGTGGTAGATAATTCTTTAGAGAAGAGCACAATATTTCCTATGCTATTTGGTAAGGGAAAGAATTTAAGAATCCTAGGCCCTTTTAAGCCCCTTCCTTACCAACTCAAATTATTATCATTAATCGAAGATTCCAAACTAAATTTACATAATTAAATGCATAACTTGATAGTCATTAAAATATAAAGCATTGAAGGAGGTGTTGGAAGCAACCTCTTTGAGTATTGTTATACCCAAGCCTCGTGACTTGAGACTCCTCTCTGTTCTAGGTGAGGTGGTAACATTTCATCCTTTCATCCTGGATATCAAAGGTATGACATTGCTTGAGCATAGGGATCAAACAAAGGTGGGAGTAAAATTATTGAATAAAATTATTCATCTTGAGCCCATCCAAGACTTTGAATGGGTTGGAAATTTTATCAACTATATACAAGAACATGGTGAATAATAGTTTAGCTCTACTACAAGGTTGGTATTTTGTTTCTTACTCCATATGAAGTGTACAATTTTTTTCCCTAGCTAAGAATTTATTTTGTAATTACGTTTTGGCATCATTATGAGATGTTGGGTGCTTGGTTATTGGAATTTTTGAAGATAATTTTAAGCTTAGGTGCTCACTTGAGAACGGGAGTCTCAAGAAGTTCTATTTGGATGCATGGATAGGGGAGGTAGTATATAAGTGCATGTCTGATTTTTCCTTTGAAGTGTCCTAGTTGTATTGTGATTTTTTTGGCTCTTAAGATAAATTTTATGTTCTAAGGGATGATGATATTTCCCCTAACTATGTGTATTGAACTCATGAAATGTATTTTAGCTACTAAATTAATATAACTAGTTTAGGCCTTTGGCCTTTTACCAAAAAAAATCATTAAAATAAGGAATAATTTTTAGTATTATTTATTCTTTTCATTCTTCTATATTTATTTTTGAGATCAAATCATGGTTTTTTCCCTTATTTTATAATTTCAATTTCTTGTAGCCATCTCAACTAATTTATTCCCTTCATATGTGAAAACATGAATTTTCATTTTATAACAAAGAATTGGATGAACGAGGTAGTTTGAATGAAGACACAACTTTATAGATACTTGCAAGAATAATATAATAATAGGGATTATAAAAATTTTCACCAATAAGATAAATTAAGTGAACCTTTGCTAGAGGATAGGCATAAAAAATCACCTAAAATGATAGTTACACTATGTTAAAAATGGAAGGTCTCCAACAATCTATAATTGCTATGGAGCACTGATAAACCAAATGTCTAGAATTTGAATATATGAAATTAAAATTCATTGAAAATAATTCCCATGTATATTCTTTGTTCTTAATTGTTATTAACAAGGCCTAAACACATTCTTTATTACATAAATAATAACTAGATAGCATATTAGAGCTACATATTGTAATAATATAGGTATAGTTTCAATTTATGAATAAGTTTAAAATTGCAAGGGAATGATACAAATTAATAACAAGAGAATACCATAGGGTGTAGTGTCTACCCTTCTTAGTTCATAATCAAGGATCTCCCTTGAACTACCCCCAATAGTCACACCATGCTCCAATTCATGTCTAAGATACCATTCAAAGCTCTCTAACACCTTCAAACTTCCATGCCCAGCTCTATTTCACCCTCTTACTCTAAGTCCTTGACTCAAGTTGACCCCCTCTACTCTTAATTTTTCCCTTTTTACTCCCATCATTTTATGCCCAAAATAATTTTTGATGGAGGTCATGGAGTTTTAAGTCTACCATATGTTGAACACCCAAAATACTGAGAGAGGAGGGGGATGAATAAGTATTCTATTAAACAATTTGGTTATAAACTATCCAAAAAAATAAAGTAAATCTAACTACAATTGTAAGTAAATACATGAAATAGATCATACACCACATAACAAATAAACACCATGATTTTTACATGGAAAACCCAAAATTGGCAAAAATACTATGAGGATTAGCTCACAATATATTATAACTAGTTATAAGATATTATAGGGGCACACTGTTAGGACACACTATCCTTAAAAGGCTCACAGCCTAAAATGATTACAAAATGGAGTGTGGCTCACTAACAAAAATGAACTAATAATGGGACCTGAAATGTGTTGAATTCAGTTCCAATTAAGGTCTAAAATATAAAATCTAGCACTAGTTTATAATTTCACACCATACACTACAATTCTCCCTTGATACAAAACTCATACATATAAGCTCACATAATATCACACTATCACACATTGCCACATATCACATGTCGCATCTTCAACACAAAAATATTTCATATATATATGCTATTGCATCTTCACACATCAATTAGGTCGGCCTAATTAGATGTACACACACTTAATTCAAAAATAGCTTATCGAATCAACACTTGAAACAAAGTTCCTTTCACACTCAAATTAAAATGCGAAAGGAATGATTTAGGTTGGAATGGATCTAAAAGTGATTTCTTTAACATCTACACAACATATTAAGCTTCAAACCACTTATTCATGTCTGCCAGAAGAAGAATTGATCACAAAAAGAAAATTGTATGTTGAACTTCTGTCATTTGTATCTTTCAACCCATTCAACCAAAATAAAAGAAAACTTGTTCAAAGATGTATTTAATAGTCTTCAATAACATACTAAAACCACATAGGCTAATATTCTAATATGAGCAATTCCAAGCCAAATTACCAGATCAGGGTAACACAAACACTATTTACTAGATTAGGAAAAACTATTACCAAACAATGTTGGCATCAGTGACAACACACCAGAGGGTTTCTTCTTCATTCTTCCAATAATCTCCCCCTTTGTCATTGATGGAAACATGTGCCAAAAATGAATCTTCAAAAACTATGTTCAAAATTGTAAACCTAAACTATATGAAGTCCCCCTTTCAAATATACATCACAACTTCTCAAAAATTCAAAACTTCTCCTCCTTAGGGTTCCAAAACATCTCAAAATTTCTCCCACACCAAAAATTCTCCCAATTTTACATCAAGGACAAAGGGTGTGCTAGAGATAAATTTTCAAAATAAACTGAAATAACAAAAGAGAAAAAACTTTTAACTAGAATTGGGGGCACCTTCTAATTCCTTGAGAATGGCTTCCCAAGCAGGTTTTCCATCATCCTAGATCCCCTTCACTCTGAAAAGTGCTTTATGCAATGATTCTAGCTCTATTAAGCACTCTTCACCTTCTTCTAGGGTGGATGGATTAAGATTTATCTTGTCAAGTTTATCTACATCTGCCAAGGCACTTGAAACTAGAATATGTTTGGACTTCTCCAATTCTCCAAGTTGTCGAAACCACCTTATTGCATCCTATTTTTTCCTTTGAGAAGTGAAAAATTTATTCTGTAGGTCTAAAATGGAAGTCCAAGAGGCATAATATCTATCATCTACAATGTTGTAGGCTTCAAAGGCATTGGAAAGTTGTGACTCTATTGAGTTTGTATTAAGTCTTTAATACCTTGAGTGGCATCCAATCACTGCATGCAATACACAAACAATATTTGAGCTTCCTCTTCACATTCATTTACTCCTTTTAAACATTGCATCACCATGTTGTGTGTTGTTTCAAAATTTTCTTCCAATACCAGTAACCCTTTCTCTAAAAGCCTTGACTCAACCTCTTTTCTAGTTTTCTCCTTCAGGCTAGAACTATACTCTTTGTGTGAATCAACCAAGAATTCTAAGTTCTCAATAGGAGATAAGGAGTCATCAATTGTGGAACCGAGAGCTATATCCTGCAAAGCCTTGATACCATCATTTATCAGTTAGTCCCTTTCTAATGGGTTTCAATAATTTCCTTTTTATAGGAGTCAAGAAAAGTACTACTAAGTTCTATCCTTTGAGCTAGTGACATCTTACTTAGATCCACAAAGCTTGGATGTGATGGTATATGAATTAATTGAGGTGGAAATACAAGTTGAATCCTTATTTTCCTTGATAAAAGACCCTTAAGAGTACTTCTAAATGATTCCTTGGATGTCTTTGATGGCGTAATGGTCTTTAGAGATTATTCATCACTTATTCCAACCTATATTTCTTCCTTATTTTCTTCATGAACTTTTCCTATTCTTCCTCTTCAGAGGGATTTTTTGATGTATTTTCTTTATTCTCTTTCTCCTTCTTGTCCTCATCATCCTTTCTATCATCACTCTTTTCATTTTTTCTTTCTTCTCCATAATTTTCATCTTCTTCATCATTGTTTCTAGTATTCTCATGGCGTTATTGTGGATTGTCACTAGTATCATTGTTAGACTAACCTTTAGTATGTTCTTTGGTTGTATCCTTTGTATCTTCTAGAGGATCAAATGTCTCTAAAGAAGAATGTATATCACCAACCTTATTCAAATGTGATGTCTTTTCAATAGAGTGATCCTTTACTTCTTTGAAAATAGGTCCATATGGGGATCACCTCTTTTGCATCAATACTTTTGTCTTTATGAGGCTCATGTACATGAGTTGTATGTGATGAAGAAATACTACTCATCCCAATTTCTCTACCATGTCTTTCATTGTGGAAAAATTCTCTTGCTTCAACCTTTCTGTGCTACCTTTTTTTCTTGTCATGAGAATGGTGACTCTCTATTAACCTTAAACCTTTTAGAATATTTTTTTAATAGGGCAGTAGTATCATCCTTGGACAAGGAGGATTCACATGTGTTCAAAGCATCAAAATTGATCTTTTCCTCAATATTTATAGCTTCATTCCTTCTTTGTACTAGAACTTTCCATACATTGTTTGTCACCTTATTTATTATATCTTCCATAATCTTATATAAAAAATGATCATGTATTGAATAAAAGAATTTACAATTATTTCCTTATCCTCTTCATTAGCCTCATCAAAAAATTAGCAGTAGCTAGAAAATCATCACTCTATTATATTATTTACTAGAGGCTCCAACTTCAGAGGTGAGTGATCTCTTACCGAAGGAGAGTTGGGATTTTCCTCCATAGGCTTCGATGTACCTTCTTCACCCTTATTCTCATGCACATGAATTGTGAAATCATTATTTTATTCCTCTATCTCGTCTTCATTAGATGAGTCGACAACATTTTCTATTCTAGCTACTTGTGAGATACCTTCATTGCTAGTGGAAACACTGCTTCTATTTCTTTTCAACTAAACTTCTTGCAAGCCAAGGTCAATCTCATCTTGTACTGCATCATTCATGTTCCTTTTTCTACTTGCCTTTTTTTTTATTCCTTTTTTTGGAGGTGGTAGAAGGTGCAATAGGGGGTACATTTTTCCTCTAAGAACCTCGAGTGTTTTTTCTGATAAAAGCAATTACATTTACTATTGTGGGAGCATTGTGTTCTACCTTCTTTTCTTTTACTGTTGTAGCTACACTGGGTGTTGATGGAAATGCAAAGGTAGTAGTGGAAGGTGATCTTCCTAATTTTTGAGGTCTAGAGGACACTTCAACTTCTTTGGCCCTCTTCTCTACTACAACTTCCCTTAACCTAGATCAACATCATATTTAGTTAGTGTATGTAGTACAAAATATTTCTCAACATTTTAATTTACTCTTTTAGCTCTTTGAGTTGTTAAAGTTTCCAAAACACTTTAGTTGAATTCTCTTAAAATATACCATGTTGGGGCTAAGTGGGATCCTTGGGGTTGTTGAGTAATATTTCAATGAGACTTTCAAACATTTGTTCATCAATCTCATATCCTAGAGGCTCTATCCTTAGATTTCTAGGTTTTATTGCCTCTATAATGCATGCATTAGTGGATATAAGGAAATTTATATCATTTGGATATTTAGCTAGAAGACTCTTCAAAATTTTGTTTCTATCATGCATGTTATTCTCAAAAACTATGAAATATGCAATAAGAGCATCACCCTATGCCTTGAAATCTCCAATGTTACTCAAATAATCAAAGATTTGATGTGCTACCAGTCTACTAGTATCCCATATCATATTTTTCTTCCCAAGTATCTCTCTTAGAAAGTAAAATAGCAAACATACTATCAGTGTTCCAAACTTGAATGGATATTTCTTGATCTTGATATATCTCAAATTCTCCATAAGTTGTTGTATCAACTCACATAAATCATAGTCCTTTCCATTCACCACCATGTCATGTGCAACAAAAATTATAGTTGTAGAAACCCAATTTCCACTATTGGTGAAGTATATCTTGTAACCTATTATTATTGTCACATACATCACAATAGGGTTGGTAATAGGTTTGGTATTTAATGCTCTCCCATCATATGTAGAACCAGTTAACATCATAACCATATCATTTTTCAAAGACTTTAACACTAGTATAGGTCTAGTATCACAGAGTCCAATCATAGCTTTGATCACATCTTTAGAAATTAGTTTGGGCACATTTGTCCATATAAAATTATTGTGCACTCTAATTAGTGTTATCCTCACAAACTTTGCATCCATTTCACTGAAAAATTCATGGAACCAATTCCACACATCTAGCTTCTTCCATACTAGGTTTTTATACTCAAGATTCACTAAGAAATTATCTCTAGTTAACTCCTTTAGCAATTAATTCCTGAGTACTTGATGGTCAAATTCTTCTAATTTCCCAAGAATGTAGGTTCTAGTGTCCTCGATGGACAAGACATGATTTGGTATTTGTGAAAACACACTGATAGGGCCAATGTTGAAAACCTTCCATGAATTTCTTTTGAATTTCAGTCTATGTCTCTCATAAGTCTCAAGCATGATTGGTGTGGCCATTTTTCCCTTAATTATTTTATAGATGCTAATACAAATTACTTCTAATGCATACCCATAATTTATAAATAGTTGTAAATAATTTTTTCACTCTTCAATAGAAACAAGGGTTTGATGTTAGATGCTTGGAATCGCCTTTAACACTCCTTCAACTCACTCTTCTTTCTTCAAATGTATAAAAGTGATTTAACTCAACTTATAATTTCACTTTATACTTTTCTGATCTACCCTAATTTTACATTTATTGCACTTGATCTTCAAAAAGCTGATAAACACCTCATGAATATATTGTAAACCTTGAAATGCTCTGCAAATCTTCAAATTTGCATGTTTTCTATCAAAATATTTTTCAACACCTTCTTTTACATCATATATCATCATTTCACTACTTAACACCTCATATACTAGGGGTTTGTTAGATTTCTCTATAATTGCTCACCCTAAACCCAACATTGGATTTAATTTTTAGATTAGTTATCTACACTAGATGGAGGTACAAATGTATTTGGTTCATTTTTTTCTTTAAATTATTCCTTCTTCTAGATATTCTCTATTTTCTTCTTTACTTCAATAGTATCAACTTTATTCACAAGTTTGTTCCTTTGTACTGGATTATATTTCCTCACATTTTTCATTTTGTAGGATCTTGAAATATGTCCTAGTTTGTTGTAGCACACTACATTTTTCTAACCAAATTGATTTGAATTCATCCTTGATCTACACTGGTTATCCTTATTACCAAATGCATTACATGTGTAGAAATAACCTTGAAAATATTGTCTCATTTTATTTACGTGGTGATGGTGGTGGTGAAATTTCAAATTTTAAAAGGGAATGATTTCTTGATGATGTTGTAGGCGTTACTGGTGGACAATTTACTAATGGGAAGGTGATGTTAGTCAGGTCCTTTACTATAGGTAAGAGAAGTGGGTCCCCTTTTGTGGCTAATGAATTTTCTAGGGGGAAAGGGGCTTCAAATATTGCGTGTCCAATGCATCTCCTGGTTTCCTCTAAAAAGGGGAATCTTAGGGTTGAAAAGTTTGGGCCAAGCCTGTCATCTAATGCTTGTGATGGGACTCATAATGTTGTGGGTCTTGGGATTGATAAGAATAAGAATTATTTCTTGTTGAGTTCATCTCTTCAGTGGACGAATCTATTTTGGGGTAAGCCTAAAGGTAAAAGTACTCCTCCTCCCATGCCATTTGTTGCTAATGTGAAGAATGGAGAATACTCTATCTCTATCCCAGATTGTATTGTTGATAAAATCATGTCAAATATGGATATGGATTTGTTGGGAAAATTTGTTGGACCCCGACCTCATATTGAGTTGGTGTGCAAGTTTTCTTTAAATTGTTGGAAACCTAAGGGATAGATTGATGTGGCTGCTATGGATAAAGGTTTTTTTCTTTTAATTTGAATTGTAAAGATGATTTGGTAATGACATTGATGAGTGGCCCATAGTTCATTGGGAAGTCCTCTTTGATGCTGAAAAAGGTGGGAACTAGGTTTCAACCCGAACTTGTGCTCATTTTTGGTTGTTCTAGTTTGGGTTAGACTTCCTAGTCTCTTAATGGAATTTTGGGATGAGGAAGTGTTTAAACGGGTTGCAAGCACTTTCACATTTTTTTTGTCAATTAATCAAATGAAGGATTCTCGGAAGTGGCTAGTTTATGCCAAATTTTATGTGAATGTGGAGAAGTTAGCTAATTTTCTTGCCTTGATAAAGATTAACACTAAGTTTTGAGTTTGGGAACAAGCGGTTGAATTTGAGTCAAATCCCTTTGCTTGCTTCCATTGTAAAAAAGTTGGCCACTAGGCAAAGAAATTTCCTCTCATAGTGCTAAAGTAGGTGAATAAATAATGAAGAGAGAAGGAGAAAGCTCTAGAATAGGACTTGGAGCCTTTGGAAAAATGAGGGTTAGCCTGCAAAGCTATGGCTGAAAAACCTATGGAAATGGGCATGGTAGTGGCTAACAAGGTTGATAATTCTAAGGGCTAGGTGAGCTTGGTTGAGTTGAATCGAGAATAGGAGTAGGGAGACAAGGATTTTTCCACCCCTGGTCATGATACAATGGAATATATGCAAGTAGTGAGGACTAAGGTTACAAAGGCTGTTAAGGTCTCTGTGAATGACAATTTAGGCTCTCCTCCTTTGGGGGAAATTCAGGTACAAGATGATGGTTCGAAGGCTAAGGGATTGGAGGTTTTGTCTAAAGCTAAGGACAATGGGGAACTTGAGGATCTAGATAATCCTCGTTACATTTTGGTTTGGGGGTGTAATAGGTAAAAAATTCTCCCTCATTGGGATTTGTGACAAGGAATAGAAAAGGTTCAAATTGTGGGTCTAAACTAAGAGGTAGAGGTTGTTCTCCTTCTAATGTTACTAGGGATAAGGAGAGCCACATGGACATTGTTGATGGTACGCAACGTACTCTACTAGAGATGTGTTCCAAGAGAACTTCCCAAAAGATCTTATGAAGATCATTTCCTAGAATATGAGGGGGTTAAATCACCCTCACAATCATGTTCTTCTTGCTAATCTAGTAAGAGATCATCACCCTAACATTGTGTTATTTCAAGAAACTAAAATTGGTTTGGATAAACTATCTAGGTTGAAGAATAAGGTTTTGAAGGATTGTGGGATGCACTGCTCTGATGCAGTGGGTGCATCGGGAGGAATTGTGACCTTTTGGAATCTTAGGGTGATTCAAGGGATTGAGGTGTTCAATGATTGTAACCATGTGGTTACTTCCTTTAACCATTTATGTGATAAGTTCTCTTGGACTTTGTCTAACATCTATGCTCCTAATTGTAAGAGTGCTAGAAAAAGGTTATGGGAGAATCTTGGCTCCTTTAAAGTGGTGAACCCTATTGATAATTGGCTTGTTATGGGGGACTTTCATACTCCTTTGCATGATGCTGATAAGATGGGTGGATCCTAGATTGTGGATGATAGTAGATATGATCTTATGAATATTAATAATGATAATGCTCTTCTTGACTTGGACCTCAAAGGTGCTTCTTTCACTTGGTTGAATCAATGAGTTGGAGATGCTCTTATCTAGGTTAATCTTGACCACACTCTTATAACCCCTAAGTGGCTAGTTCATTATTCCTATTTGCTCTCTGCTTTGACTAGATTGGGGTCAAATCACTTCTCCTTGTCTTTGTCGGTGGACTTTTTGGGTGGTAAGAAAAATTTTCTATTTAGATTTGAGAAGATGTGGACTTGTCATCCTGATCTCAGTAATCTGGTTTATGATTGGTGGAACATTCATGTGAATGGCTCGGTTATGTTTAGAGTTGCTAAAAAGCTTGCTAATATTAAGGATAATGTTAGAAAATGGAATCACACTTCCTTTGCTCATATTTTTTTGGAAAAGAAGGGTGTGTCTAAGGAGCTTCAAGTTGTGCAATAATCGATCCAATTTTTTGGGTATGATCATTCCTTGGTTTTGAAAGAAAATGTCCTCTCTAGATTGAGTAATATTGTGGCTAAGGAGGACAAATTTTGGAAGAAAAATTCTAGGATTATGTGGTTGAAAAGTTTGGATAGGAATACTAAGTTTTTTCACCCTTCTACACTTAAACATAGGGCTTCTAACTATATAAAAAATAATCAATTTCAATAATCAAGTGTTGGAGAAGGATGTTGATTTGCAATTTGCAACTTCCTCCTACTTTTCTCAACTACTTTTGGAGGAGGGGGGGCTTGACTTGGCATGTCAAGAGGATATTGTTAGGGATATCCCTCAGCCCCTAATTGATGATATTAATAGGTAGTTGGTGTGCATTCCTTCAATGGAAGAAATTAGGAGTGTTGTGTTCTCTTTTGAAGGAAATAAGGCATCACGTCCGGATGGCCTTCCTATGTTCTTTTTTCAATCCTTCTGGGAAATTATTGCAAAGGATGTTGTTGTGGCTACCAAGGAGTACTTCAAGTCTAGTTCTCTTTTAAAGGAATTGAACTCCTCTTTTATTGTTCTTGTGCCAAAGAAACCTAGTGTTGCTACTTTTGATGAGTTTCATCCTATCAGCTTATGTAACTCAGTTTATAAGATCTTCTCTAAGGTGTTAGTGGTTAGGTTGAAAAGGGTCTTGCCTCTTATTATTTCTCCTCAACAAAATGGGTTTGTGGTTGTTAGGAAAATTTTGGATTCTATTCTCTCTGTTCATGATAATATTCACTCTCTTACTATTAAAAAGCATGTTGGTTTTATTCTAAAGCTTGAGTTATTTAAAGCTTATGATAGAGTTGATTGGGGCTTCCTTTCTAAGACTTTGGCCTCTTTTGGTTTTTGGGAGAAATTGGTGGCTCTTGTGCTTTAGCTTATTTCCACCCCTCGGTTTTTTTTCCTTATGAATGGTTCTCCTTCAACTCTCTTTGATTTCTTTAGGGGACTAAGGCAAGGAGATCCTATATCTCCTTTTATGTTTATTATCATGGTGGAATCTTTGGGTTGTCTCATCTAGAGATTTATTAACACTAGTGTTATGTCTGGGTTAACCCCCTCTTCCAACAATCTTCTATTCTCCCATCAGGAGTTTGTGGATGATTCTCTTATGCTTGGATGGTCATCTATAAAGTAGGCTAAGGCTATTAAGCTTATTTTACAAAAGTATGAATCTACTTCGGGGCAAAAGGTTAGCTTACCTAAGAGTGTTATTTTCTTCTTCAACACTCCAATCCATATGTAGACTAAAATTGCTAGAATCTTGTAGTGCCAGATTGGGGAACTCCCCACATCTTTTTTGCATCTTCCCTTGTTCTCTAATGTTCTTGAATCTTTTGGTGAGGTTTGATTGATAAATTTAATTCTAAATTGGCTGGTTGGAAGGGTAGGTTGTTGAGCCAAGATAGGAAAGCGCAATTGATTAAATATACTTTTCAGAATCTTCAAGTTTGTGCCCTCAGTCTCTTCTTTATGTCTAGGAAATTTGTGGATAATTGGAAGGAATTTATAAAAAATTACTTTGGTCTAGTGTTGAGGAGAAGAGAAGAATTCATTTGGTTGCTTGGGATGATGTCTGCAAACCCAAAAAGGTTGATGGTCTTGGAATCTATAGAATTAGAGAGTTTAATATTTCCCTTCTTGGAAAATAGTTGTGGAACCTTATGTTGGCTAAGAGTGAATGGGTGAATTTTTTTTGGAGAAAATACTTACGCGGTGTTCATGGTATAAGGGGGTTCTTATCTCATGAATTCTCTCCCCTATCTAGTTCTACTCTTTAGAATTGTATGGTTAAGGTTCAGAGGCTTATTTTCGAGGGTCTTTTTTGGAAAATGGGAAATGGTAGAAATATTTTGTTATGGGAAGACAATTGGTTTGGAAATAGGCCTCTTAAAGATGATCCATGGGCTCAACCTTTCATGGACCTATGTGTGCGAAGGTTTGGAAGATTTTTTGCTGATTATATTGAGGGTGGTTGTTGGAAAAGGATACACAAGGTTGACCTAGGATTGGAGGATCTTGTAGACACCTAAAAATGACCTAGGCCTGCAAGCTTCATTTTTACCACTTTCGTCCTAACATAATTATGACATTTAATTATGTCCTTCGTCCACATTCGACTATTGATTAAATAATTCATAATTATTTAATTAATTCATGTCATTTTATTCTTCACGATTATTAAATAAATAAATTTTATTTATTTATTAAATATGTCATTAATTGTCTAAGTCTTCCCTTAATTAAATAAATTTCTTAATTTATTTAATTTCCTTTCTTCATTAATTCTTCCTGATTATTAAATAAATGAATTTCATTTATTTATTTGATATGTCACTAATTGTCACAATTAAATAAATTTATTAATTTATTTAATTATTTAGTCTTATCTTCCAAATTAAATAATTATTTTTAATTATTTAATTACTAATTTCACTTTTCTCTCATTTTAAATAAATGAAAATATTTAAAATGATTTCATTTTATTAACTTTCACTCTTTTTGGTAAATAATCTAAAAAAGATTATTTGCTTGTCACACAAAATCATCATTTTGAATTAATTAAATTCAAAAAGATATTATTCTTCCAAAAATCAAGTAATCGGGCAGATTCTTGATTTTTCAAATCTGATCTTCAGTCCAAATCTTATCTTCTTGATTTTTCAAATCTCACAAATCAAGCAATCTTATCTTCTTGATTTTTCAAAAATCTTTATTTCTTTAATTAATTTCCTCATTTATTCTCCACCGTCGATCCGATTATCTGAGACATTATTTTGACCGTTCGATTAAGGATTTTTCCCTAACCCTGATTAGGGATTCTTAGATTTAATCTGGACCTCTCGTTCTAGGTCTTTCTTAGAATTCAATCTCGTTCATCCACTCAAAATTGTGTTTTCTATAAAAGCCAATTTTGCTCATAATTTCGGGATCCGACCACTTCATTTTTTATATAGGCATTATAGTCATTTAGCATTGGTAATTATTATTTTCATTTATCATTTGTCATAGACATAGGCATAATTCTATCAAATCCTTCAACATTTGCATAGGGCTTTGGCATTATTATAGGTTGCTCAATCTAAAATCTGAGGGCCTCATTGACTTGCTGCAAACTAGAAGGTGCTATGAAGGTGAAGCATGGAAGGAAAGGAAGGTATAATCGTTCTTTGTTTTGATTTTCCATTGTTCTTGATAGCCTCTTTGGATTTTGATGTTATTATCTAACAAGCTAACAATCTAATTTTCCATTGATACATTTGGTGAACTCGACATGAACACGACTCTGTTATTTGTTGTTATTTCCGTACGGTTTTTGGTGTTTTCTGCTATTTTTGTAGGTACAGGTACAGAGCGACGCAACCATTTTTTTAAAAACATCGTAATGCATTTGATGCGTCATGACGCATTCACCAGAAGAAGAGCCGCAATCGCTCTGACAAGCCGCAATCGAGATCTAGAACGCCGCATTTGACATATTTAGATGCATTCAAAGTCCTAAACGATGCATCCGCTCTGTCGTGCTGCATTTGACTGGTAAATATTTTTTGTCATTTTTAACATTCTAGTTTTTTGGGTTTTAGGGTTTTTTGGTTTCTGGTTTTTTCCTGGTTTTTATGGTCTTCTGATTTCCTAGTTTTTCATTCCTACATGTTAGCTAGCCTAGGGTTTTGTGTTACTAATCTTCATTTGCAGCGTGTGGCAGTTACTATTTGTGTGTCGAAGAACATTTCATAAAGAAACTACTAATCTTTTGTTTGCAGATTCGAATGTCGAAGACAGAATAAAACAAACATTGTGCTTGTTCTTTTTTAGATTAGCAAACATTTAATTTTGGTGCACATAAAAAGAACATTCATGTCTACTTTGCTTAACTTTGTTTGCAAAATGGTAGGTGAGTATGCTCTCACTTGGTGAAAACCTCGTGATCAGAAAACCAGACCCATTTTTATTTGTTATTACCTTGACTTAGTAATCGGAGTATCCTCTCCCCTCGCGCTTTCGGGCGATCTTGGGTGTAATAGAAATGATTACTAACTCTAGAAATTGGGCCTTCCTGGGGATTTCATCACCCCAACGTGACTCAAACCGACAATGGAGCTAAGGCAAAGCTACCCCCGACCGGTATATAAATGTAAATCTTAAGGGAAAACCTAAGATTGCAAGTGCGGATGTGTCATACAAATAGAGTTGTACTCCCTTAAACCCTATTGAGCTTAACCTCTTTAGGCTAGAGTGCCACCTTAATGGTGATTAATCTCTTGCCCCATGTATGGCCATTCGAACGGGGGTCCCGAACTAAAAACCTTTGTGTAGTAAGCCAAAAACCTTCTATTTGCTAGTGCAGCACCGGTCATTGTGAAGGCATCCACACTTTCGCAGTTTGTAGTAGAGGTGATCAACTCGCCATGGGAGTTTCATGGTGGTTGGAAGCCTAGTTGGCCTGAGAAGAGAGTGCACTATAAGGGGGAGCCCGTGCATCCAAGCTTCTGAATTCACACACTACAGATATGCAGTTGGGGAACCCCGTGTGGAATCTAGTGAATACTGTCATGGCCTAACCTAGGATTGTGCTTATATGATGTGTGTTTGGTTACTTTTAAAACACTGTGCTTGTCAAGTGCTTTCTAGACTTATCAAATTTATAGCTCCAAACAAAATGCTTAATATCAAACAGATCAAATTTTCCATCAAAAATGATAAGACAAACTTTTTGCATCTATCAAACCGTATTTAACTTTCTGAATTGCAATCGCTCTGATCAATCGCATTCGACCTTTCAAATACCGCATATGCATGCGTCGCGACACAACTGAACATCATTGAGCTGCATCTGCTAAACCGAGTCGCATTTGTCTGATTTCGAGTCGCATTTTCTCAATCTGTGCCGCATTCGCTATACCGAGATGCACCTGACTGTCATTGAGTCGCATTTGCTAAACTAAGACGCATTTTTCTGATTTTGAACTGCAATTGCAAATCTGAGATGCAACTAAAACTTCAAACGATGCATTTGCCTGTCAAAATTTAAAATTTCATATTCAAAACCTAAGGTCTTCAACTTGTCAACCATTTGTCAAACACTATTTCCAAGGAGATTTTGTCAGAAACCAAGTCTAAAATGGCTCAAAGTTTCATCCATTAGTTTCCATTCGTCACCATAGGTTCATCCTCCATTCTTTTAGTTGCATACATTTGGAATTAGGTTATCCCTAGGTTCATATTTGCATACTTAGGATTAGACAAATCTCAGCACAATCGGCAACATCATTGCTTTCAACACTAGGCTCTCTTGGACTTATCAAATCCCTTTTTAGTCATTGTCCTCTTTCGTGAGATTTTACAACTCAAAAGTCTAGTTAGGAAAACTCACTAGTCATTTAGACCTTGTCACCTTGTCATTTTCAAACAAAGTCCTTTCACAGTCAAAATTGAAAACAAAGTTTGAGCTTAGAAGTGCTTAGATACCTTTGTCTTAAATTGCATTATAAGTCTACACTTTGCATATCCTATTCACAAAAATCCAAAAACATTAGTCATTCTAGTCATCATTTTGAACTTAGACTTCGCATAGTGTCATACTTGCATTTAGTTGTCATCTCCATTTCGAACAATATCATTTTATGGTGGAAACTAGACTCCAAAAACAATGACAAATGGCAAACTTTCGACAAGACCCCATTTCCACTATCGACAATCCTACACATGACCCAAACTGGACCTTTTACGATCCATTTTCCAATGCAGACAATCAACCTCCAATGACAACACAATCCTCATCAAACAGTCCATTCGAACCATTCTTGCAAAAAGATGAAAATGGTCAACTACTTGAAGAAAACTTAGAGGCACTAGTACAAGACCTAGAGGCCTATCAGTTGGTTGAAACAATGTTCTGTCGTGACAGAGACAGATACTTAGCCATACTCTTGAGTGAAGGAGCTAAGTTACCACAAGGATTTGACATTAACACACTAAATTTGACACCTCCTGACCCTAATACCAACAACGCACATAACATGTCACATAGTGGTCAACTTCCAAACACTACGAGCAATACTTTCGTTGACACTACAATGACAGTGCATGCCACTCCCAACATCCCAAACACCTCCAACATCCCCAACACCACAAATACCATGACAGTAAATGCCATGATAGTAAATGCCATGGGGGCATCACCAAGTCACAACAATCCCCCCTTGACAGCTCCATCTCCTACCATGAGCACAACTTCGACATATCCACTTAGTGGTATTTCACAAAATCCTTCGGGAGGAGCCACAAGACGTGTATTTCTCCAAGGACAACAACAAAACGTTAACACGACAACACAGTCAAATGTCATTGCCTCCCAAGGTACAAACACAAACATTCCTCTTAGGCAAACTCAACAATTTGCACAAGGTGGCCAAGAAACACAACCCACGACATCATTAACACATCACAACACTCATGGTCATCACATCCCCCAAATAATGACACACATGACTGGAGGACACATCCCAACCTACTCATCAACATGCACCCAATCATAACTTTCAATACCAACAACACGTCAATCCACACACATCATACATGTCACAACAATCCATATCACCACAATACACCAATATTCACGTGCAACAAATAGGAACCTATGGTGTACCAAGCAATCCAATGTACGAAAACTTAAATGACCCTGTTGTGGACGCCCTCCAAACAAGATTGATGGCTGTAGAGAGAACTATCCAAAACATGTACATTTCAGGCAAGAAATCAGAAATATCATATGATCTAAATGTATACCCATTCGACATGAGCTTATACATGCCTCCATTTCCACCAGGATATGTGTCACCCAATTCCACAAAATATCGAGGCAAGACAAACCCCATTGAACATGTTCACGAATTTGCAACCAATTGTATGGACATCACCTATGAACAAACATATTTGATGAGACTTTTTTCTAAAAGTCTGGTGGGTCCTGCCCTCGAATGGTTTTCCACCCAAAAGGATATCCGGACATGGGATGAGCTTAAACAAAAATTCATAAGAAATTACGCGTACAACATCGACATGGATACCTCTATCACTAGCTTGTGCAATCTCACGCAAGAGGATTCTGGTGAGACATTTATCCCATTCTTTCAAAAATAGAGAAGTCTCACTAGTCGATGTCACATTGACATCCCCAAGAGAGAAAAAGTCGATATGTTTTTCCAAACACTTATAGGGCCCCTAAAATATGCATTGCAAATACATTGTTGCACAAATTTCAAGACTTAGTCAAAAAAGGGGTCCAAATTGAGAAAGCCCTTATAGCAAAGGGAGAACTGAGGTATGGTCCCAAAAACACAAATGTCAATCTACCCATCGACAAAAACAAATATTGGGTTAAAAATAAGCACGTTACAAATGACGGTGTGGTTGTTGCCAAAACTGCAAACATCGTGGGTCCTGTACTGGCCCTAAAATGGGTTCAACAACAAAACAAACCAACAACAACATTGACACCTCCTCCCAATATTTCTTCAAACAATCAAAACGGTCAAAATAATCAGGGACAATACTGTCAGATGAGACAATTCCCTAGCGGTTGCACATACACTCCTTTGGGTGAACCCATTGAAGAAGTCCTTAGTAGATGCCTCCAGCATGGGGTCATCATACTTCAAGAACCAAAACCATATGACCCAGGACAGTTTAAATCAGCATGGTGGAATGATAATGCATTTTGTGAATACCATCGAGCAAAAGGACATACAACCTCCAACTGTTGACAATTGAAAAACCTAATACAAGATCTTATCAAAATTCATGTCATCAAAGTAGGTGGATCGCAATTCACCTCCAATTCAGATCATACAATCCATAAGAATCCACTGCAGGACCATGGTTCTCATAATGCCTCCACTTCAAGTCCATAGAATCAAGCTAACTTCACCCGAGCCAAGTACGATTATTCTAGTGGACCAATTATAAATAATGTCTGAACTAACGATGAATACATCAATACCATTATTGTCAAGAGATCACCCCAATGTAATGCTACTACTTGCAGTGGCAAGGTCACTATAGCTGGTCCACCTCCCGCTAGACAAGCCAAAATCATCATACTGGGCCCATCTGCTAAATAGTCACAACCTGCTCCATCTGCTAAACAGCCAAAACCTGTCCCGACCACACAGCAATGGAAACCCAAAAGTCAGTTCAACCTCATAGACCAGTTAGGAAAGACTCCTTCGCAAATCTCTATACTCGAGCTGCTTCATATCTACCCTACGCACAAAGAGATCCTAGATAAAACCCTGCTAGAGTTGTCGGTCCCCAAGGACATCGATGTCAATCAATTTGAAACCATGGTGGGATATCTCACTATGCCTCACCACGTCACCTTTTCGGATCAAGACTACTCATCACCTAAAACCAACCACAATGATGCATTGCACATAGAAACTTTTGTCCACAAGCACAAAGTTAGATGATTTTTAGTAGATGGTGGAGCAGGATTGAACATATGCTCCCTCAAACTGGTTAAGGCTCTAGGGTTCTCTGATGCATGTGTAGACCCAAAAAAAAGTATAGTGATCAAAGCATACGATGACAAGGAACGCTCTTCACATGGCATTATCTCTCTCCCTATTAGAGTGGGACCGGTCATTGTGGACATAACCTGCCAGGTCCTGGATTTGGAACTACCATATAACATCTTGCTTGGCCATCCATGGATTCATGCCTTAAAAGACGTTCCATCCACATATCACCAATGCCTAAAATTTCCATTTGACGGCATGGAAATAACCATATATGGAGATCCCGACCCTTTCCAATATTGTACAAACTTAAGGGGAATCTCCAAAAATCAAGTACCTATTAACCAAGAAGCACCTGGCTCGTTGTCATACAAATACATTGACCCATCTACACTCTCGTCATCTTCCACATCCACTCCATCCACGTCTTCCACCATACCACCACCTTCCACTAGCCCTAAGGCTGAATCCACTGTCAAAATCCAGGACCTCGGCTGCAGAGAGTTCAAACTAAATACAGCATATAGCATAACAACAATACCCCAGTCTCCAAAGATATATGGTCAGCCATGTTTCAGAATGGAACCTCGGGAAAATTTCAAAGTCCCACAGAAAACAATTTTTATCAAGTGGGGAGATATGAGTAACGAAGACCTAGCTAACATTATAGGATGGATCTATAAGGATACTATCGCACTACCCCCATTACCAGTTCAAAGATATGGTAGGGGTTATGACATCATGAAGGCTAAAGGCTACGATGGTACTAGTGGCCTAGGAAAAAATAAAACTGGCCGAAGGGAACCCATAGAAACTTTTCAAATTCTGAAGTATCTTGGATTAGGGTTTGGATCACCCAACAATGATGATCGACGTACCTCTGGACATTCAAATGAGCGAGTACATGCTTTGAATAGCGTTGAGACTACTAGGGAAACCCTCACTGAAACAGACTACCATGACTGGGAATTTGGCTTAGAACAATCCCTAAGTGATTGTTGTCTTGATGATTTGTTTGTCGAACCAGGGGAACTGACCTCTGAACAACAGTTTTGGAAAACATTCAAAATTGAATAGGAACCAAATTGTCAAAGTCCCATTACCATTTCCTATGACATACAACAACCATCATATGAACCTCCTTAATCTAATCCATCTGAAGTATTAGATGACATTGACAACCAGGGCTCTAAAACCTTCACTCTGTATTTTGACAATGAATATGACACTAGTGAAGGAGAATATTGGATAGAGTCCGATGTAGAGTTGGATGACGATAATCTCATCTACAACATCACTGAATCTGTCTGCATGTTGTCTGCATCCTCACCTCCATTCACCAGCATTGACGATGGCATCTCCTTAGTTTACCCTGAACTAGTCGATTAGGACCAACAAGGACCACCAGTCCTAGACACATTTCAGAATGATGAGGCAATTGCTGAATTTATGGGATTACAAGAAGGCATACCCAGTGGGGACCACAAATCAAGATTTTCCATTGATTTAGACTGCACGACATACTTCGGCGAGACTACTCCATCCTCTAGTCACAAAAGCAAAAAGAAAAATAAAGTAAAAAATGAAATGTCTCTAGGTGAAAACTGAAAGGCACCTCTTGACAATAAAATAGTAAAAATAAAGGACGTATCTGTGGGTGAAAACCTCTTTAAGGTGCCCAAAGATGGAGGATTGGACTTTCTCCCCATGCAACAAGAGAAATCGGCTATGCTTATTGAGGACACAATAGAAGATAACATTTCAACTACAGAAGACCCCAAGATGGTCCTATTTGCTGCATCATTGATTGACGAAGAGAAACCAAAATTTCATAAATTCTTTTTAGAACAAAAAATCAATTTCACATGGTCCTATTCTGACATGCCAGGATTGGACCCAGAACTGGTTCTGCACCATCTGCCACTATTACCTAATGCTAAACCAGTCAAGCAGAAGTTGCGAAAAATGCACCCCCAAGTTTCCCTATTAGTCAAGGCCGAGTTAAAGAAATTGCTAGATGCCAGATTCATATGGTCTATTGACTACGTTGAATGGATTTCTAATCTGGTCCCGGTCACAAAACCAAATGGGTTGATCCGTGTCTGTACAGATTTCTGAGACCTAAATAAGGCATGCCCAAAGGATGACTTTCCTTTGCCAAACATTGACATCATAGTGGACCTTACAGCAGGATATGAGATGCTATCCCTCATGGATGGTTTCTCCAGCTATAATCAAATATGCATTGCTCCTGAAGATCAGCATAAAATGACATTTACTTGCCCATGGGGTACATATTGTTGGAACGTCATGCCATTTGGTCTCAAAAATGCAGGTGCCACATATTAAAGGGCTATGACCACGTTCTTCCATGACATGATGCACAAAATAATGGAAGATTATGTAGATGACCTATTAGCCAAATCAGCAACAAGGAAAGATCATTTGAAGGTACTTGACATAATTTTCAAGAGACTTGAAGAGTACAAAGTCTGGCTAAATCCTAAGAAGTGTGTTTTTTGGGTCACATCGGGTAAACTCTTGGGCTACATAGTTTCCCAAAGAGGCATAGAGGTCGATCCGGCAAAGGTCAAAACAATCATAGACATGCCTCCGCCTAAAGGAATTAGTGAACTCAGAACTCTGCAAGGCAGAGTACAATCCATTTGGTGTTTCATAGTCCAACTGGCAGATAAGTGTCACCCATTCCAGTATTTGTTGCACAAGGGTATCCCCTTTGTATGGACGGATAAATGTCAAGAGGCCTTTTAGCAAATCAAAGATTACCTACTATCAACACTAGTCCTCATGTCGCCCATTCATGGAAAGCCGTTGATCCTATACATCTCGACTACTAGTTCAGCATTGGGGGCATTACTGGCACAAAATGATCATGAAGGAAAAGAAAGAGCCATCTATTATATCAGTCGCACATTGATAGGGTATGAGTTGAACTACACATACATTGAACGTGCATGCCTCGCTGTTGTCTTTGCATCCCAAAAACTAAGACACTATATGCTAAGTCACCAGACACAATTGGTCACCAAGATTGATCCACTGAAATATCTCTTAAGTCGAGCGGCATTAACAGGCCGGTTGGCAAAATGGGTCATGATACTAAGCGAGTATGACATACAATATGTCGAGCGTAAGGCAATTAAAGGATAGGTAATAGAAGATCAACTGGTGGATGCACCGATTCAAGTTACTCATCCACTAGTAACTGATTTTCCTGATGAGTCCATTTTTCATGTGGAATCGGAGGTACCATGGAAACTATATTTTGATGGATCTCATACTGGTCATGGCTCAGGCGTCGGAATCTTGTTTATCACACCACAGGGGGATTCAATCCCTAAGTCATATCAGATCGCCTTCCCTTGTACAAATAACATTGCTGAATACGAAGCACTAGTCACAGGTCTCAAGATGGCAATTAAATGGAAAATTCAGATGTTGCTTGTATTCAGGGATTCCCAACTTGTTATCAAACAAGTGAATGATGACTATGAAACAAAGGATGAGAAGTTGCTTCCCTACAAAAGGATGGTGGATAGTTTCCTGACATACTTCCAGTTGATTTGTTTTGAACAAATCCCCAGGGCATAGAATAAGGTAGCTGATGCAATGGCTACTATTGGTTCTCTCTTGGACATCCCTAAAAATGTGTCACAATTTGAATTCTTAGTAGAACAGCTTTTGATACCGGCATATGATATCCCAGAATTAGAATTGGTTTGTGAACTTGTTGGTCCCAACTCTCCCTGGTATCAAGACATTTATGACTACCTAAAATATCAAACCCTTCCACTGAACCTGTCTAATAACCAAAGGAAGTCCATCCGAAAATCTGCAAAGTATGCCATTGTCAGTAACACCCTGTATCGCCATAGTTTTGACGATACCCTCCTTAGATGTCTTGACACCGACGAAGCATGTATGACCTTACTCAAAGTGCACAACGGTATATGCGGGTCTCATTCGAGTGGTCCTACTCTCGCTAAGAATGTAATGAGACTTGGGTATTATTGGCCGACAATGGAAAATGATGCAATTGAATATGTCAGAACTTCTCACAAATGTCAGATCCATAGTGATTTGGTCCATGCTCCAGCACAGGAACTTTAGCCGATCACTTCTTTATGGCCCTTCGCTCAATGGGGACTCGACCTCATGGGTAAGATTCATCCAACCTCATCCAATGGCCATAAATTTATCATTACTGCCACTGAGTATTTCACGAAGTGGATTGAAGCCATCCCATTGACATATATTACCGAAAAACAAAATATCCAAGTTCATCCTTAATTACATCATTTTCCAGTATGGCCTTCCATAGTCCATCATCACTGACAACAGACGTTTGTTTAAAAACCAAGAAGTGCATGAGCTATGTGAGCGATTCCATATCCAACACCATTTTTCATCTCCATACTACCCACAAGGAAATGACCAAGCTGAGGCATCAAATAAAACCATTGTCAAAATTCTAAAAAAGACTGTCAATGACGCTGGTCGTGACTGGCACATACAACTCAACCCTGCTTTGTGGGCTTACTGAACTAGCATTCGTACACCTACAAGATCCACCCCATTTTCCCTAGTCTTTCACGTTGAGGCCATCTTGCCCATTGAGGTCGAAATTCCTTCACTATGAGTCTCCCTGAAGGGTTTAACTAATGAACAAGAGTATCGACAATCACGCTTGCATGAGCTGGAAATGCTAGAAGAAAGAAGACAAAATTCACTAAACCATCTCCAAGCATATCAGAATCGTCTTTTTCGCAGCTACAATAAAAAGGTTATGGTCAGAAAGTTTGACATTGGCGACCTAGTTCTTATGCAAAACCCCAAGAACCAAGCTAACAGAGAAAAGCTAGGAAAATTTGAACCAAACTGGCTGGGTTCCTATATTATCATATCTTCTTTTGGCTCTGGAGCCTATCAGCTAGCAATTCCAGATGGAGAACAATTGACAAAGCCCATCAACAGTTTACATCTCTGAAGGTTCTACGCATAGCATCAGAGGATTGAGTTGAAAACCATAAAATACAAAAAAAATGAAAAATGATAAAAAATCATCACCGTGATGAAAACCTGGCAAATAGGTGTCTTGGTGACACCAAAAAAGTCAAAAAATAATGAAAATAGAAAAGAGAAAAATGACTTGTTCAATAGTGAAAACCTGGCAAACAGGCGCTTTAGACAAGTACCATGGTGAAAACCTAGCAAACAAGCACCATGCATAGTCAATCATTGCTCTGCCATCTACAGTCATTTTGTCTAACTTGGCCTAGGATGAAGGGTATTTCTGCCATTATTACGCAAATCACCACCACATCCTACCCTACCTGTCATAGTGGATAAATGATTGACATCAAGTCCTGATGACTGTCCATCTAGAAAACCAACAGCATCCCACCCATGTTTCGTAAAAAAAAAATGGCTAATTCTTGGACCTGACTAGGGGAAAAATGTTTATCATGCAATTGCAGTGGATGTCACATATGAAGACAAAAACAATGGCAAAAAGTCCTGAAAAAAGACAAAAACATTGGCAAAAAGTCCTAAAAAAAGACAAAAACATTGGCAAAATGTCTTGAAAAAAGACCAAAAACATCACAAAAAGTCTTGGAAAAAGACCTAAAAATCATAAAACGTCTGAAAGAAAACTACAAACAAAACATTAGACTACTCGAAGAATGAAAACGCTGTGTCATCTCTTGTCAAAGTCAATCATGTCAGTCAATCTTTGTCATTTGTCTGAACTACGTTGTCTCTGCACACTTGCTACGTAGGCAAGACTCACATTTGAGTCCCCAAGACATTAGGTCAGTCCTTTTAGGTTTGTCAAAATAAAATCATGACACAATCTTTGGTCTTCAAGACAAAGTCATTTGTCGTGTTGAACTACGAGGTCTCTGAGTGTATGACGTAGGCAAGGCCATCTATCAATGAGCCCCCGAGGCTGCACTAGGTCAGTACATTAGGGTTCATGGCATCACACTGGAACACATGTCAAAAAGGTCTTCAAGGCAACACAAATCTTTCCCAAACGAATGACACTCATCAAGAAAATTCTGGCAATCATTTACCACAAGATGACAAAACTCATCGGCACATATTATTATGACAATAGCGACATCTGGTCAACACAAGTCAAACTTGGTCAAAACAAGTCAAATCACTGTAACCTGTCAACACTATCAACCCTTGGTTAATCTTCAGATGTGTCCTTCTGAACGATAACCTCTGTCATCTATGTCTTAGGATGGGTCTTTCCTAGGCATCGCCATTGTCATTCGACATTTTGAGTGATCCTCTTGACATCTAAAGATCACTCTTCATGACATCAGTATTCTTCAGATGTGTCCCTCTGAAGAACCGACTCTGTCATCTATGCCTTAGGATGTGTCCTTCCTAGGCATCTTCATCATTTTGAGGGATCCCTTACGACTATTAGGAATCAAATCCTCTCGACATCGGCCTTATTCAGGATGTGTCCTTCCTAAATTCACCAATTCTCAACATTTTTCAAGATCATCAAAACTTTAAACATTTCAACATCTCGACATTATCAAACATGGCATCTTGGCATCAGAACAATCAATACCCAGACGCACTTGGAAAACACTTGACAATTTTCTTTTGGTTTTTATCATGTTATTAGTTTTTTAGCGAGATCCCACTAAGCAGGATTTAGAGAAGCAACGACGTATCATGACAATTGACATGCATGACTACTAGTTTCTCAGTGAGGTCCTGATTCTGGGATTTAGAACAATGACATATCATGGTAAGGGCTCTATTTTTGTGTTTCGACAATCATGCCGCTAGTTTCTCAAGGATGTCCTAGAAATAGGATTTGGAGAAGCAACGACGTTTCATGATTTTTCCTTGTCTTTTTCTGCTTGTGGTTGACTATGACAAAAAGACTGGGGTAGTCACGCTCTTAGTATGAGTCATGGTCATCCTTGTCTGTGACTGTTTGTCTTACATAATGGTACGACCTTGCACACCTTGATCTAGGGCATGTGCAGGATCATGGTATGCCAAAAAGTGGTAATGGAGAAAAAAATACATGTTTCTACGACTCAAAAAACGCGAAAATGCTAAGTTGACTTTTTGGGGCTCGAGTGACTACCGAGGTAGAGCAAAAACTTAGATTTAAGAATCAGATATCCGATCCAAATCAGATATCCGAATCGGATATCCGATTCAAATTGGATATCCGATTTTGTTGACATATATATAAAAAAAAAATCGGGTGACCAAAACTCATTTTCACATTTGCATTCGGCTCAACCGCGGCGGGCGCATAGTGGAAAGCGCAAATCAGATATCCGATTTGAAATCCATCTCCAACAGGTAAAATTCTTGATTTTTTAGTTGGTCTAATCAAATTTTCAATTAGATTTGTTTAATTTTAGTTGATTTTTTTCAAAATAGGGTTTTTTGGTAGATTTTTTATGAAAAAGTTGAGTTTAGCATGGATTTTGATGAAAATTGAATGTTTGCAATGGATTTTCACTTAAAAATAGTGTTTTTTATGTATTTGGATTAAAAATTAGAGAATTTTATTAATTTTTGTTAAAAACTAGGGTTTTTGTTGGATTTAAAAAAAAAACTAGGGTATTTTTATACTATTTTCATTTATATTGTCTGATTTTAATTAGATTGATTTGTTTTTATATTTAATCAGGCATTAGCATTAAATTGTTTTGAATCTTGTAGAAAATTTATGAGCTTCATGACCTTGTGTCACTTCACTAATACCCACGTGAGATGTAGTTGTAGACTTATGGCTTCCTATGTTGCAATCATAGCCAATGTTGAGCTTGATTCTTATAACTCTTTCACTCAACGTATAATGTCTACCCAATCCATCTTATATTCCCTCCCTAGTCCTACATTACCCATGTCTTTTTTGTAACCTAACATTTATGTGGACTTGGCATATGTTATTTCTAAGGTCCCCAATGATAATCTAGAATAATTGGATAAAGACCTACAATGAATTCAACAATTCTTAAGCATTGAACCTTTGGATGGAGAAGCAATCCCTCTTTTGGATAGCATTGGGAAGTTGGTAAATGATTAGGAAGGGATAGAAGTGTTACATAGCCTAGCTAATATAGTAGATTCTAATATTCCTTCGGTAGCTAGTTTCACGAAATTTTTGACTAATGCTCAAAATCCTTTTGGAAAATAAGTTTCCTCTCCCACAATAATGCCTTCTATTCCCAACTTTACACCTCCAATCATAGCATCAATGATGGAATATAACAATGGTTTAAACTCAAGCTTAGGAATTTCTAGTGGAAATTATAATAGTTTTGTCCCTTCACCTATAACACCTTCATATTCATCACCCCTCCTAAACATGAAATATAATATCCCACCATTCCTCCATACTAGTTCACCATACTTGAAAAACTCTCACAACATGTGGCCCAATGATTTTGTGATAAATCAACTTTTTTATTTAAAGCATGAGATTATTACAACAACAAATTTCAAACTTAAACCAAAATCAAACCAATAGTAAACATCCAAAATACCTTACACATAGTCCATTAATGTTCACTATTTTAAATACACCTATACTACAAAACATTGAAATACCTCGCTTTGGAAAGTACAATGGTAAAAAATATCCTAATAACCATTTGTTAGTTTTTACTACCTTGTGTAGAGACTTAATTTTTGAAGATTCACTCATAGTGAAACTCTTTTCTAGATCATTGAAAGATATGGCCTTGGATTGGTTTTGTTCATTGTAAAACAATCAATTACCTCCTTTACACAGCTCATTAATGATTTCCTCCAACACTTTCAAGTGAACATCAGTCCTCAAGTTACATTAACAAATTTAGTTCATTGTAATCAAGGACCTAAAGAGAAAATAAAAAAATTTATGAAATGATACTAATCCCTTTATTTGAAATTCTCCTATAGTATTCAAGATGTTGACATTCAAGGGTGTTTATAGGTAACTTACAACCTAATATTCAAGATAAGAAATTGCTAATGAAATATCCATCCTTAACACGTTTTTGTATAACCCTTCATGATTATCGAATATCGATTAGTTGGTATGAAGGTACCCTTCATAGGCTCCTATTGGTCAATCATATAATTCATGCCTCAAAAAAACTATCAATCATTTAAAAAGAAAAACAAAATATTCATTACTTGATAAACATTCATGTCAAACTGCTCATAATATTGAGACAGAAGTAACTACTGTAAACATAACTCTAGATATAAATTTAGGCCATGAGATAGGAAATTTTCATAGTTGTTTGATTCTCTCCATGTGATCATGTTGCAATTGTTAAACAAGAATATGATTCAACTTCCTCCAATTAGTCATATTCAAACAATTAAACCTTTACCACCAAACTTTAATGCAAAAACATTTTTTCAATATCATCGTACACCTCGACATGATATGGAAAGATGTAAGCATATTTATAACCAAGTGCAAGACCTCATTCTAATCAAATCCAGTTGGATGACCTATTAATGACAAAGGAAATAAATTGGTTTTTTCACCTAATCAATACTTACAAATATTTACAAGCCCATTGCCAATTCATTCAACAAACTTTGTTCAATACAATGATAATGAAGAAGAAGATAATGATTTTTCCATCTTTATAAACATTATTAATATTCAAAATCATAAAGGAAAAACCAATATTTTGTTTGACATTTCTTTTACATATATTGATTCTTCTATAACTACACTCCATGGTCTTCTTTATATCAAGTTTACAGAAACCCGAAAAGGGGAATACTCATTGATCCCATGTACATAGTGAATATGATCAAAAAAGAGTTATTGTATGTACATGAACTTTATGCAGATGATTATGAACAATCAAAAGCATTATTAAAAGCTCGTGATGGTTATGGCTTCCCTATAATTGGTTTGATAACTCTCTCAGTAAAGGTTGGACCTAAATAGTTGGGTGATTTTGATAGATTTTTTATGAAAAATTTGAGTTTAGCATGGATTTTGACTTTAAAATAGTGATTTTTATGTATTTGGATTAAAAATTAGAAAATTTTATAGACTTTTGTTATAAAATAGGGTATTTTTATAATATTTTCATTTATATTGTCTAATTTTAATTAGATTGATTTGTTTTTATATTGAATCAGGCATTATAGCTGCTGACAATGAAAATGCACCAATTCCACCACCTCCACCACCTCCAGCTCCTCCAGCTCCTCCAGCTCCAGCTCCTCCACCTCCACCACCTCCACCACCACCACCTCCACCACCTCCACAGCTCCTCCACCTCTACCACCTCCACCACCACCACCTCCACCACCT